>KE508772.1:22192-42646 GCA_000441515.1 Elaeis oleifera | reverse complement strand
GTACTCTCTCTCTCTCTCTCTCTCTCTCTCTCTCTCTCTCATCCATATATATGTATATGGACTTATGTAATCTTTTTATTTTTTATTAATTTTATATGAAGTCACTGTGATAGTGATCAGACCATGGAAAAAATTATCGAGGGGGGCAGGAGTTGGGTTTGATGCCACCCTCACTCTAGTATTATTTGAAAACGAAAAAAGTCTGGACATGTTATCTCAGGTAGGTCTCTTTGTGTTTCTATCAGTTTTTCAGCAACAAATTGGTCTCCAGTTTAAAGAACTGAGTTAGATAGAATATCTATTGCCTCTTGCTAATCTGAATATGTGATAGTTTTTGCACAAGTTTCTCATTGAACTTATATTTTACAGGGAAAATACAAAGTGTACAATCTTTGTTCAGAGAGGTTGTACGATGCATCATTATTTGAGGGAAAGGTATGGTTCTAATTTTAATTAATTTTCATTCTTCTTATTTATATTCTGTTTGATCCTTCAAGTAAATCACTCTTATTAAATCCTTGTAGAAATTCATGATTTATCATTGAGATGCACATAAAGAGTAATATATTTGCATTTGATGGCATAACTTTATTATATGCATTCATAAACAATAAGAAAAATTCTCAGTTTACAATATTGGGTTTGAATTTTATTATTTTACTGTCATCAATAGCTATTCAGGGCCATGCCTCCAAGATAGAATGTATCTTTTTTTCCATCTAAGTCTCCAGGGATTTTGTCCAGGATTTCTCTGGTCCTAGTTCTCAAAAAATTCTTTGGTTTGTCTTCTCTAATCATGATGCACACTTTGGAGGAGAGTATGACCTTAAATAGGAATTTGTTGTGGAAAAGAATATGCAAAATGTAAATAAATAGATGGGATAGTTATTATCTGGTATGATTTAAGGCAATCATTTAGATGAAATATGTTTAATTAATTATTTCTTATTGCTTCCTTTTGTTTGATATATCTTGCATATCTCAGGTGGCTTGTTTCCCATTTGATGACCACAACTGTCCTCCAATCCAACTTATAACATTGTTTTGTCAAAGTGCCTACTCATGGTTGAAGGAGGACACTGAAAACATAGTTGTTGTTCATTGTAAAGCTGGTATGGCAAGAACTGGGTTAATGATTTCTAGCCTCTTACTATATTTGAAGGTGAGATTATCTTGACTGTCATTTGTTGATACCAGAGCGATGATGGGGAGAATTCATTTGCCTATTTGATCCAATGATTGATATATGTGGTAGCTATAAACAATATCTTTTTCTGAGCAGTTGTTTCCTACCACTGAGGAATCTATTAATTACTACAACCAGAAAAGATGTGTAGATGGGAAAGGGCTTGTCCTCCCAAGTCAGATTGTTAGTATTTGTTGCTTGTTTTGATGATTCTTTAAAAGAGGAAATCATGTCTACAATGTGCATGACACTTACCTTGTAATGTCTCCAGAGATATGTCAAGTATTTTGAATGCATTCTAAAGAATTTCAATGGTGAAAATCCACCAGCCCGCAGGTATTCAGTTCTTCAATCAGTTTGTTAATTTTCATAATCTTTAGTGTATTATGAATGTCAAAATGCATAGCTTTTACTGGTTATTTATATAATGTTTCTCCAGGTGCATGTTGAGGGGCTTGCGCCTTCATAAATGCCCTTACTGGATCAGGCCTTCGATTACCATCTCTAATCATAATGGTAATAACAACTCATATGATCCCATACAAGAGCACCAAATTTCACATCTCCTACTAATGCTTGTGGAACAATAAAGTTATTGTCTATATCAGTGAACCATGTCCAAATTTTATGCCCTTTTGACTCCTCTTTTTCTTCTATCTTTCCCAACTGAATACTGAAATGTTGGTTTATCAAAAAAAATGCTGAAATGTTAACAAAAAGGATTAGGGATATTTTGAACAAACCTTGTTGTGATGAAGGTAAAAACTAATTTGTTCATTGGCATTGTTACTGCCAAAATCTGGCCCTTAGGACCATCTAGAGGGCACTGTTCGATCCACAGTGGTGGAATATGGTCTGCCTTGGAATCATGAGTCTGCATGCAAAAAGAATGAAAAAGCTTGCCGGATTGGTTCCGACCAGATCCTTCAATGCCTAAGTCAAGTCGAGCTTTGGAATAACAGTAAAGAAATAATAGATGGTCAAAATGGTGTTACCCAGTTCTGGTCGGTGTTTGACCGATCTGGAGATGGTCAGATATGGTCAGCGTTTGACCAATCTGGAGATGGTCAATTTAGTCGGTGTTTGGCCGATCTGGAGATGGTCGGATCTAGTGATGGTGATGCCGTAGTAGGCACTGGCAGCAAAGTCGATGTAGTTGATACCAATGCTGGTAGCGATGAAGCAATCTTGGCAACAAGTGATGTCAGGGATGGTGGCGTCAAGGGTGACAACGCTAGGCATGGTTGTGGGCGGCGACGGCCCAGGTGTCGGCAGAGCCAGAGTTGAGGGCCTTGGTCAGGTCTTCATTTTCTTCTCCTTGGCAGCTGTTAGTGTTCTCTTATTGGGGAGTGAGTTCGTTAGGTTCACTGGCAGTATATTCTTGATCAGCTCGATAGCGAGCTTGCTCTTCCTATAGGGGATCACCACGCTGAGCAATGGATCCTCCGATAGGTTCACAAGTCCTACCTCCCACTTGGGAATCAGAACATGGGTAGGTGCTTCTCCAATTTGTCGTGTCATATAGCATCGTCCACAATGTGGAACTTTTGGAGGAAGGCCTTGTGCTCTTGTATGGAAGAGGTGCCCGATGCATCAATGTTTGGATTGGCCATGATGGCGGAGGCTTGAAACTTGAAAAGGAGGGTGGTAAGCTCTTGCTTCTGGATTGCATGAACCTTGCCCTTCCCCCATTGCAAGGTGCATTCTATCCTTTAAATAGAATAGATTTGAGCGTTGAAGAGTGGGAAAGACATGAGCAAGGGCGTGGGCGTGAGCGTTAAAGAGGGACATGGGCATTTAAAGAAGGACATGGTTTAGTGCGCGTTGGAGAGGGATGTGGGCGTTCGAGAGGGATGTGGGTTTGTGGGCATTGGAGAAAGATGAAAAGTCATCATATCATATCAGGTATCAACTAATTTAGTTACTAAATATTCTTAAGGGTGAAGTTTAGAAGCTTATCTCTTCGTGTTTTTGCAGATTGCTGATTTACCTGTGATGCTTATAGGTTCTAGGGAGTTTGATATGCTGAAACTGTCTCTGTTATGACTTTCTATCTACAGTTGTTTGATCTGTGCTATTCTAGGCTTTAGAATGACTGATTCATATATATCTGCACACACTTGTGGACATATTTCTATTTTTCTCATATTTATAGATCATTGTTTGTGCTAG
The DNA here is from genome assembly GCA_000441515.1 of Elaeis oleifera. NCBI lineage: Eukaryota > Viridiplantae > Streptophyta > Magnoliopsida > Arecales > Arecaceae > Elaeis > Elaeis oleifera. The sequence continues at coordinate 39,288 of KE508772.1, read as the reverse complement.
GATTTACAAGATATATAATGCTTAACATTCTTTCTATCCAGGAGTCCTCTTCTCGACAAAAAAGCATCCCAAGACCAAAAACCTAATGGTATATTATTCAACATCTTTATTTTCTCACTACTGTTTATTGTCAAGGTCAGTTTTTTCTGAACCACATTTTTGATCTTTGCCAGCGCTGCTGATGTTTTGAATATATCTTTATCAGGCCTGACTTGGAGTCGACTAGACTCAATTTAAACAGATCATCAATATGCAAAAAACCTATTTACCTTCACTAACAACTCAATATTGGATCCAAGCTGTTATGGCATTGCTTGAATTGATAAAATGGTACAGAAGTCAAGTATGAACACTATAATGTAGACTTTACTCCCAATCAACCAAAATATCTTGAGAATTGAGTGGATTATATTTAGGCACCATTTGAACTGGAATTGATCTGGCTCAATTCTTGTCATGTCCAACTTAACCCTTCTACAGTCCTTATCTTTCTCTGTTTGCGATAAATCTACTTATATGCGTATATTGTTAAGTCTTATCTATAAGAAATGTCCTTATAATTAATATTTTTTATAATTATAAATGATATCTGCTTGATTAGGACTTGTATTCTTCTGTTTTTAAAGTGCTTGAAGCTAGGCATGCTGACATATGATATTTGCATCTCACATTTATCCTACATTCCTACCCTTCCACCATAAAAGAGGAAACCCTCCTCTGGGACCTAGGATGTCTTGCAAGTTTGTGCCAGAAATAGGATAACCTCTAGTAATGTCTGTAAGAACTTTCATAGCTTTAGCCATTCGGGTCAAGAGTAAGTCTTTTGCTTGCACAAAAAATGACATGTCAGTCAAAAACTCTATAAAGCACTAGCAGTTTCTGTCTGTAAGACTTCACATAACATTACAACCACATTCCACCTGGACTTTTGAGCTGGAGAAACATTTGTTTAATTGGATATGGTGAATTTTGCTGTAAAGACTCATCCAAGACCCACTTGGGTGCTTCAGTGCTTTACCCTTTAAACATTTCTTTTGTGGTTATCAAGACTATAAATGCTTTGCCAATGATGTAATCTCGACTTTATTTTCATTTATGTTTCCTTATCATATCTTTCACATCTAATATATATGTATATTAAAATGGAGGCCCTGCCAATGAAGGGCCTCCATTTGCCACGTGGGGTCCAGGGAGAGATGGGAAGGAGCCATGTGGAAAAAAATCGAAAGAGAAGAGATGTCATAGTGCACAGTTGGCAAGCCATAGCTACCCCTTCCTCAGGAATGCTCGCAGCAGGGCATTGTAGTCACTGAGGCCTAGTCGGATACCCGCCCACTTCATCTCTCGGAAGACCGCATTGGCCTCTAGAGTCTGGCCGATGCTCCTGAGTGCGCGGACAAGACAAGCATAGGATGTAGCATTGGGGCGCATCCCGGAAGCCTCCATCCGAGCCAACAAGTCCAGGGACTGGTCGAGGCGGCCTCGCGAGCAATGGGCCTGGTCCAACGGTCATCGGACTCCCATAAGAGCTCTTGCCTCTCCTCTTTCTCACAGAGGGGAAAAGGGTGGTCTCTTGAGGCTGTTGGAGCGTGATAATGGCGTGTTCTGAAGTTTAAGAAGTGTTTGATTTAGTGCTTGAATGAATTGGGACAGATTGGAACTGAATTGGTGAGAGTTTGTGCACAAAAATGGTGATCTAGGGTTTCTATGCACATGGAAATGTGAGAGATGTTTTGGGAGAAAATTCACTTCTTTTTTCTCTTTCAATCTGATTACACTATATGTACTTATATACAAATGTGGTTACAAATTTTGAACCCAAGTCCAAGCCCCAAAAAACTCCCAATGCCAAGCCCACATTGTGAAAGCACTCACCCAAGCTCATGTACATCTATGCCTTGTGCACTCTCAATCCCTTGGACCTAAACCCAGTCCAAAATATAGCTCTGCCCTCAAGAGCCTTTCTCTTGAGCCTCGGGGATGTGTGAAGGCCAGATGCCTCCATCCCAGGGCCAAGCCCGGTCCTAGCAACTCCAATGGGCAGCCCCTGGCGTAGGGCTATCCAACCAAAGCCTTGCAGCCTTTGTAGCCTTCTTGCTTCAGGCAGCCACGGCCTTGGCTCCTCCCTTGGACTTCCAAGGCTTGGAAGTACCACACTTGAGTTTACAATCTCCATCTTGGTCCCACAAAGTCTTTGCAAACTCAGCCCGATCCATCAAACCCATCAACTTGATGCATTTGAGGAAGCTATCTCTTGGAAGAGCTTTGGTTAGTGCATCAGTCTGGTTCTCTTTTGTGTGAACTTTGACCAGCTCCACCTCTCCTTCTGCTAACTCCCTAATCCTATGGTACCTATGCTTGATTCTTGCATGATGGACCGAATTTTGGATCAAAAACAGTGCACTTTGGCTATCACAATGCATCCGGACAGCCCCTTGTGCAAGTTCCATCTCCAACGCTAAACCCTTCAGCCATAGAGCTTCCTTGGTAATCTCTAAGATGCCAATATATTCAGCTTCAGTTGGAGACAAAACCGTGATTGGCTGCAAGCTTGATTTTCATGAAATCGGACCCTATTCAAGCAAAACATATAACCTGTGGTTGAATGCCTAGTGTCCATGTCTCCACCAAAATTAGCATCACAAGCCCAACCATTCGGCCGTGAGCATCCTTGGACATGTTGGAACTTTCCTCATTGCTATCTTGCTGCTCATAGCAAATACCAACTCCAACTGTACCAACCAAGTACCTGAAAACACCCTTGAGTGCCCTCCAACGCCCTTTGCCTGGGTGAGCCATAAACTTGCTGACGTGGCTCACGGTATGGGCAAGATCTGATTTACAATATACCATGGCATACATTAGACTCCCAACACTTGAAGCCTACGGTACTCTCTCCATTTCTTAGCCTCCACCTCAGTTGGGGTGACATACGCTTAGAAAGACTCACATGACCGGCTAAAGGTAGTGCTGCCATTTTTGAACCTTCCATGCCAAATCTCTCTAAAACTTTTCTGATGTAACACCTTTGAGATAAATGCAATACCCTCCTAGTTTTGTCCCAAGGATATCTATGCTTAGGATCTTAGTAGCTGGATTTAAATTCTTCATCTCAAACTCACGAGATAAGGCAACCTTCAAGTTATCCACAACACCCATACTCTTGCAAGCAATCAACATAGCATCCACATACAAGAGTAAATATAATCTAGAAGTAATTTAATATAAATACAAGGGTCATACTCACATCTAGTCAGGCCGATGCTCTCCTCACATACGTGTCAAAATGCTTGTGCCATTATCTTGATAACTGCTTCAACCTGTAGAGAGATCTTTGTAGCAAACAAATCTTCCCTCTGATTTTGGCTCATCGAACCCCTTGGGCTACTCCAGGGTTTCCCGTACAGGCCCGAACTGGTCGGTACGGGGCATATCGAACCAAACTAGGGGGAACCGATGCGGTTCACCCCCCATTTTCGGTAAATGAACCAAATCGCCGGCCCCCCCCCCATTTTCGGTAAATGAACCAAATCGTCCCGAATCGAGCTGGTTCGGTGCGGTTTGCTTCAGGTCGGTATGGCTCGATTCAAGCCAATACGGGGTGTATCAAACCGAACCGGGGGGAACTGGTGTGGTTCAGGCCCTATTTCGATAAATGAACCAAACCGCACTGACCCGAGCTAGTTCGGTGCGGTTTGCTTCGGGTCAGTACGGCTTGATTCGTTCGATGCGGTTTGCTTCGGGTCGGTACAGTTTGGAATCGAGCCGTATTGACAACACCATGTGGGGGGTGGGGGGCCCAAAGGGGTGGCTTTGTCTCCCTTTAGCCTGAGATCCTGAGAAACCCAAGAGCAAACTTTCAGATTCTCAAAGTTTGACGACGGGTGCGACGGCCTCCCAAAAAAAAATGAGGAAAAATTCACAAAAAATTCCACAACTCTTTTGACGGGGCGACAAATTTTGATCGGAAGTAAGGTAATCCTTCTATCTCTAAATATTTTGTTTTTCATCTTTTTTGGTCAATAACTGCCAAAAAGTAGAAAATAAGAAACAATCATATCAAAATTTGTGATTTTGGTATGATTTCATGATTTGTTGTAGATCATTGGACGATCTATATGATGACACTAAATAATTAATTTTGTTAATTTTTTAAATATATATATTAAAAATTATTAAAAAATTAATTAAAAATTAAAAATTATTTATTTTTTAAACATGCAAAAATGAGTAAGAAGAAGGATCTAGAGCGTGCCATTACTAGGAGCATGGTGAGATGCTCTCAGCTCGGCACCATTGGAGATGTAAATGATGCGACAGAGTTTTAGAGAGAAGGGATGACTAGGTTAAAGCAGCATTTAGCTGGTGGTTATCAGGATGTGGCCATGTGTTGGAAATGCTCACAAGAGGTCTGACGATTTATGAAAAAGCACTTCATTGATCAAAAAGAGGAGAAGATAAAAGAGAAGAGGGTAGAGGTGGACCGTCGAGCTGGAAAGCCACCTTCTTATCATTCTAGAGAGTCAGAGGAGGCCTCTGCTCCATATGACGAGGAGACAGAGATTAAGGCTCTCATTTAGGCAAGTCTAGATGATCATACAGGCTGGAGGAGATGGTCAGATATAGAGAACGATTTGGACCGTCATTCTATGAATAGTGGTCCGGGTCTACGATCATTAGAGGAGAGTTTGAGTTCAGGAGGACTATCTCTGTCAAGGAGCCAATCAGTAAAGGGAGGAGGGATATTTCATTGATGTTGGGGCTTTTGACAGTAGGAGATCCGACATAGATATTCCAGTTGGGGCCGCCATTCATGATGTGGATCCACATACTTTCCTAGCAGGAATTCAAAACAACAGAGGCTTGATACTATGCTGAAGAAGGATATGTGGCGAGCTATTGGATCATGATTTTATTTAGTCACATTCCAGTAAATGCAGCGGACAATACTTACTATCGGTCTGTCATTTCAGCAATACAGGCTGCCGACCCTAGTGTAGATCCCCCAGCATCCAGGGATATCCATGGTTAGCTTCTTGACAGCAATAAAGAAGAGCTGGAAAGATGGATCTCTTCTTACAAGAGTAAATGGCCCATATACGGATTGACGGTGATGTGTGGTGGTTGGATCGATCCTACTAGACGGAGTATCATAAATTTCTTAACATATTGTGATGGAAAATATTTTTCACAAATTAATTGATGCTTCAGATAGAGTGCACGATGCCGCATACATCTTTGGACTAATGGAGGAGATGATTGATTCAGTTAAAGAGCAGAATGTCGTGTAGGTCATCACACATAATGGACCACAATATAAGGCTGCTGGTGAGTTGCTGATGGAGCAATGATTGCATATTTACTAGACATCATGTGCTGCACATTGTATTAACCTCATGTTGATGGATATTGAGAAGCTTCATACAGTGCAGCAAGCAGTAGATACAGTCCAGTCTATTATTAAATTATCTACAATCATACATGGATACTATCATTGATGCGAAAATATACTGGAGGAGAGATCTTGAGATCGGATGTCACACGATTTGCTACAAACTACATACACTTGATAACCTTCTACAAAAGAAAGCATCCTTGCGTTAGATGTTTGTCATGTTGAGTGGCAGGAGAGCAGATATGCGAGGGCCGGCACTGAGAGAAGTTATGTGGAGAACTTGATGATCAGTTAGTCATTTTGACAATGGACTGATAAAATAGTGAAGGTTATCAAACCATTATATGAAATGCTTCGTATCATGGACAGCGAGAGATACCTCCAGATGGCTTCCTATATCACATGATGGAGAGGGTAAAGCAACAGATCAATGAGATAGATCCCAATCATGTCCAGGAATACATCAATATCATTGAGCGCGCTAGGATTATCAGATGAGTAGGCATTTACATCTAGTTGGTAAGCATGAATTCAAGAATTATCTGAAATTTTTTTCTTGTACTAGTATAAGTTTACTTAATCATTTATAGATTTTATTTTCAGCTTATTATTTGAATCCGAGATTTTAGTACAGCATATTCGAGATAAATATGGATAATGAGCTCCTCACTGCTTTTCGTAATATTATATGTAAGATGGTGTTCCATCCCGAAATCACATCTGTGTCTGCAAGAGGTACATTAGATCAATTAAGATGCGACCATTTAATTTAATAATATATTTGTTACTAAAATGAATATATTTTTCACAGACGAAATAGTTTAGAGAGGGGATAGATAGCTTTGGAGTCTCATTAGCTGTCATAAACAAAAGAAGATGAATCCAAGTAAATTACATATCAACAGTGAGGACTTTATTGAAATTATATGACTACTAATATCATAAAATTTAATATATAATTTATCTAATTTTGTGACAGCTAAATGGTGGATCTATTTTGGACAGTCCGTACCAATTTAAAAAGTGTGGCCATCTGCATTCTTTTTCAGACGGTCTTCTTTAATGGGTGTGAGCGCAATTGGTCGATTTTTGCCCTTATCCACAGCAAACAAAAAAATCGTCTGACATAAAAGTGCTTCAACAGTCTTGTTTATGTGCATTATAATTTGAGATTGAGGCTAAAATGTGTCCAAGATGAAGTACAACTGAAGTATACGGATCCGACAATAGATGATTATGCCATTAATGATGAAGATCCGATGATTGGATGGCTTGTAGGCCAGCAGTAGAAGCCAAAACTTGATGAGTCAGGATCTTCTCCACGATCAGTCAGTGTGGTAGCTAGAGAGATTAGGATGGATTCAGGATAGTAGACAGAAAAAAATATTCCACGTAGAGTTCCAACTGATCCGCCACAGCCTGAAGGATCACAGGGGAGTCATCATCACGTGTCTCCATATTCGAGTCATCCGATCATATGTTTTTGAGTGAGAAATACTGGGATGAGGTCGGTCACAGTGGGGCACTGAGGGAGCTTAAAAAGGCAAAGAAAACAAACGTCAGTTGTAGCACCCTCGAGAGTGTAGGAGTCAGTTGATTCAGATTCAGAGACCAGCGACAGTGAGAGTGATGGTAGCAGTCATGGATCTGATGATCAGAAAGGAACTGGAGGATACGAGATTACTATTCATGAGACACAATCGCAGAATGATATTCGATTCATCGGTGAGTCTCAATTTACACATGTCATACAAGATAGAGACCACGGTGGACGACCTAATAAACTCCATGAGGAGACAATCTCATATAGGCGATGGCCTCCCAGAGATCGTTCAGCGCATGAAACAACTGCAGATGATCTTGCATATGGAGTAGGATCTATGAATGTATCTAGATCATCCTCATATTATGGACTATCACCCGCAGGTAGCTTATGATCTATATGGATATGGTGTATCCGAGACATCGGCTTTCAGTGGCTACTATCCTATGCAGCTCGGAGCATCTTATGGATCGGATTTTGCTGTTGATATATTTGGATGGACCTCTCTATAGTCATACCATTATCTCGAGGATACCTCTCGGAGTCAGAATTTGAGTGAGAGATCTGATATGTCTTACAATCCAGAGAGGATACCTTATGCGATGAATATTCAGGATTACAGTGCTACTTGATTAGAGGGATGGACAAATATTTTTTGAAGTATGTGGATGATCCGGATATCTACGAGCGATACAGACACTTGATGAGATATTAGATCAGTAGTGATCCTAAGGTTAGCATATTATTCTTTATAATTTGCACTTTAGATATATTAAATGCATTGTTTTAGTCTTTTAGACTTTTTTTGGATGGTACAATTGTTATATGGCATAAATAAACATTAATTTAGATATAAAGTAATTTAAAAAGTAAAATAAAAAAATTAAAATCAAATTCAACTAAAAAATAAAAAAAATAGTGGCATACCGGTACCGAACCGGTACACCATCGCATACCGACACACGGTACGATACGATATGTAGTACTGTACCGCATCGGAACCGATACGGGCTCAGTATCGGTTTCAGAATCCTTGGGCTGCTCCATATAGATCTCCAAATTTTCATGGAGGAAGGTCGTTTTGACGTTCATCTGCTCCAATCCTATGTTCTAGATTGCAACTATGCTCAACAATACTCGAATTGATGTATGACGAACAATCGGGGAGAATGCTTCATTGTAGTCAATGTCCTTTTTTTGGGAGTACCCCTTGGCGACTAATCTGATCTTGAATCTGACCCCTCCTTGTTCTGCAGGTCCTTTGCATTGGAATATCCATTTGCATCTTATGGGCTTCTTTCCATTCGATAGCTGTACCAACCGTCATGTTTGGTTCTTCTGGAGGGACTGCATCTCTTCTGTCATGATTTGGACCCACCTATCTCTTCTTGGCTTGCCACGGCCTCCTCATAGGTCTGAGGGTCTCTATTTGCTGCCACTAATGCACAAGACACGGTCTCACCAAAGCCATACCTCTATGGTTGCCTCACATTCTGCTTAGGCTTGTGTAGTGCAACACCAATATTTGTGTTGGGATTTGGCTCCTCCCTTTGCACCTCTTGGCCTTGACTGTGTCTTTCCTCCCTCCATATGTGGAGGCACCTCAGAATGGTGCTCCACCTGAATTCCACATCCTCCTGATGTACCTACAAAAGGCAAAATAGTATAAGAGGTTAGCTATCCAACCCTGACCGATTAGACCTCCTATTGCTCCTCTACGGCCCTTGCATCTTTAGGATTGAATTTTTATCAAAGACCACATCCCTACTGATGGTGGCCTTGTTCTCCAGGGGATTCCACAATCTGTAGCTCTCGACTCCATGCGGATATTCAATGAATACCATCTTCCTCGACTTGGCATCCAACCTGCTCCGCTCACTAGCATCAATATGCACATAAGCCATGCAACCAAAGATCCTGAGATGGCCTAACTCTACCTTCTTTCCGGACTATAGCTCCTTTGGAATCCTCCCATCTAGCTTGGTACGAGAGGACTGGTTCACCAAATAGCAAGCTGCATCTACCGCATCCACCCAAAATACCTTGGGAAGCCTTGCTTGCAACCTTATACACCTTGCCGTCTCCATGAGAGTCCTATTCATCCTCTCAGCCACCTCATTCTATTGGAAAGTTTTTCTAACTGAAAAATGCCTCTTTATTTCATATTCTTCATAAAATCTCAGAAACTCTCTAATTGTGAACTCACCATCATTATCAGAACATAGACACTTCATACTATAACCCTTCTCCTTCTCTATTTTTGCCTTCTAAGCTTTAAATCTAGAAAAAACCTCAGACTTCTTCAAGAAAAACACCCAAACTCTCCTAGAAAAGTCATCAATAAGGGTTAGAAAATACCTTACCCCATTCCTGGCCGAGGCTGGCCCCACACATCAGTGTGCACAAGCTTCAGGGGACCTCCACTGCATATAGTACTGATGGCAAACTTCATCTAGTGTTTTTTATCCATTTGGCACGGCTCATATACCTTTGAAACACTTCCATCCAGATCTGGAATAACTCCATTCTTGCTCAGTACCTTCATATCACGGTTTTCCATGTGACCAAGGCAAAAATGCCACAAACGGTATGCATCCTATTGCTCTTGTACTGCTGCAGCTGTTTCAGATCCTCCACTCACCACGGATCCCTCCATTCTATATAAGTTGTTCTCCAACCTCCTCCCCTCATCACAACCATAGCTCTCTTGGTTATGTTCAGAATATCACTCCCGGAATGGCTGCTAAAGTTGTAAATATTCCTCTCCAAATAGCTGAGTGACACTATATTCTTCTTCAACTCTAAGACATGCTTCACATTGGTAAGAGTACGCATCATCTCATTAAACATCCTCACCTTGATGGTCCCTATTTCGGACATCTTGTAAGGATGATCATCCCCTAATGTCACACTCCCCTCGATTTTGATGTAGATAGCAAACCAAGGCCGGTTTGGTGTATAGTGATGAGAGCAGGCCAAATCCAATGTCCATGTGTTCATGTTGTTCTTGTGTCCATCCGAAACCACCAAGAGGTCATCCTCCATCTCAAGATCAGCCACGGCACCTGCTGAACCCATGGCCTTCTCCTCTCCCTTGTTCTTCTTCCAAAGCAGACAATCCTGCTTGAAATGTCCTGCTTCATTGCATTTGAAACACCTCGCCTCCTTCTTACCTTTTCAGAACTTGGACTGCCCCTTTTGCTTGCTCCTTTCCTTACCTCTTCCAGGCCTCTCCCCTATGGCTAAGCCCTCTTGAGGACCTTCTTCCTTGGTCAATTTTTTCTTGTTCATTAGACCTAAGTACCGAAACTATTTTCTCATAGTACACTGTCTCATTTCCATAAAGCAAGGTTGTCACCAACGGGTCATATGAAAATGAAAGCGAGCATAGCAAGAGTAAAGACTTATCCTCCTTATCCATCTTCACCCTAAGGTTCTACAAATCAGTGCTAACCTGATCAAACCTCTGAATATGCACATAATGTCACCTCCCTCACTAATTCGCAAGCTATACAATCTTTCTTCAGCATCAGCTTGTTGCACATTTTTTTTCATATACTTGACTTGCAACTTAAACCACAAACTCTTGGGTGTCCTCTCCTCTAACACACTATATGAGGCCGAATCAGCCAAACAACCCCTAATGGTCGAACAAGCCCTCATCTCCAATGTCTCTTCCATGCCCTATCCATTACATCCTCCGGCCTATCCTCCAAGGCCAAATCCAATTCATTTTGTACTAAGAGATCCTCCACCCTGACCTTCCACATTGAGAAACCATCCTTCCTATTAAACTTCTATAAATCTACTTTAATGTTATTGCTCATGGTTGGCGCCTACCACAATCACAACAACCCACAAAGCTGATTGAGAATTACCTTAAGGGGGGGGGAGCGGATTGACTTCTTCTTCTTCACCATGCAAATCCTTGCTCTGATACCACATGTTAGAGCTTGATAATGGCATGTTCTAAAGTTTAAGAAGTGCTTGATTTAGTGCTTGAATGAATTGGGACAGATTGGAACTGAATTGGTGAGAGTTTGTGCACAAAAAATGGTGATCTAGGGTTTTCTCACATGGAAATGTGAGAGATGATGAGAGAAACATTTTGGGAGAAAATTCGCTTCTTTCTTCTCTTTCAATCTGATTACACCACATGTACTTATATACAAATATGGTTACAAATTTTGAACCCAAGTCTAAGCCCCCAAAAAACTCCCAATGCCAAGCCCACATTGTGAAAGCACTCACCCAAGCCTATGTACGCCCGTGCCTTGCACACTCTCAACCCCTTGGACCTAAACCCAGCCTAAAATGTAGCTCCGCCCCTCAAGACCCTTCCTCTTGGGCCTAGAGGATGTGTGAAGGCCGGGTGCCTCTATCCTAGGGCCAAGCCTGGCCCTAGCAACTCCAATGGACAGGCCCCGACCTAAGGCTGCCCAACCAAGGCCTTGTGGCCTTTGTAGCCTTTTTGCTTTATGGAGCCACGGCCTTGGCTCTTCCCTTAGCCTCCCAAGGCTTGGGAGCACCACACTTGAGCTTATAGAGGCCGCATGACAAGTGCTTATCCGTGAAGATCTACGAGCAAGAAGGCATGTGGCGGATGATCTTTTGCGGAGCAAGGAAGCAACTCCGATAGGTGGTGGTGGTCTAAGGAGGCGATGGTGGCCTGAGGGGGAGCTTACAGAATAGCCGCACCACCATTTCCATTGCGACCAACTTGAGCTCAATTGCAGAAGAACGATCTCTTCCCTTTGTGGATGACATTACCCGGCATGGAGCAAACTCATGATAAAAGGACCCTAATGAAAGATGGGAGAGATTTAGGGGAGTGGAGGTGGAGGCCGAGAGGAGGCCTCGGCGGTGCCGAAGATCTCCAGCTAGACCCTAACCCCTTCGTCAGATCACGGATCTCCGCCGCCCACTTCCTCCATGGTCGCTGGCAAATCCCACGGTAAAGGTTCTTACTTTCCTCTTCTTCAACTCTAAACCACCCCAAGAGCCCATCATCAGTCCCCAATTCCTTTGGAAAACGTCAAAAGGAAGAAAATAAAAGAAAGGAAGGGAAAATCAGATGAAGGTTTCACCTTTTTGGGTTGGTTTGGTGCTGCGACCGGGCCAGATGTTGGCTCTGGGGAGGGAGGAGGTCAAAGAGGATGGCACCACCACACATGGTTCCTTTGTTCTTCTTCACTGCTCTTGAGTCTCCTCTGCTACGATGGAGAAGCAAAAGAAGAATAGGGGAGAAAGAAGTGGATTGGGCTCTGTGGGGAGAGAGATGGGAGAAGAAGGTGATGGGAGTGATGCTCTGTTTCACTCTCTCTCCTTTTGTTATTAACACGAGAAGAAGGTGAATCTTTTTTTAGCACTAATTAGTAAAAAAAAGGAAGAGAAAAGAGGAGGGGAGAGAGATAGGTGGTATGGTCCTGACTATTCAAGAGCCTCTTGAACTCTGCCATGACAATGAAAGAGGAGAAGAGAGAGCGAGCTAATACAAGAAGAGGGCGAGGATTTTAGGAGAAGCTAGACGGCAAGAGATCGATGAGGAACTCTAAATTTAGAAAAATAAATATTTTATAATAACTTATAATCTACATTATGCACAAAATATATTTTTTATTATTTTAATTATTTTGAAATGTATATAGAATAGATATTAATAAATTAATAAATAAATATTTTTCAAGAAAAAAACATGTCCCATGCACGGCATGGGGTTATAAGCTAGTGTCTTGGAAATTTTCAATGCAAAGTGATTATTCTAAATGAAGCTTTTACTAACATCATTGAGAAAAATCTAGTGTTTTAACTTTATTTTATCTCGCCTGCATTGCTATGCTTTCAGTGGTACTAGCACCATGAAGAGTTTATGACAATAATTCTCTTCTATTAATGTGCTAGTAATAATGAACAATTCCATCTTAGCAATACTACAATATATTGTGATTTCCATTCACTGTTTTATACTTCACTAATGGATGAACCTTTATGCTGTGCAGTCCAATTTCTAAATCCACTAAAATGGCAGTATTTATATAAACTAACAAGTTTTAGAAATGCAGCATGTCAGGCATCAGATTTGCAGGTAGTATTAGCTATTTACATGGAATCCAATACCCTAGAGGATATCATTGTCACAAATATAAATTTTGATATGTCAACTTTAGGTGTTATGGGTTTCTATCCTCTCCCTTATCTCCATTTTCTCACATCATCTGGTCCTTCTTTAGCCATACTACAATCACAACTTATTCACTGGTAGAGATTCAAGAGCTATCAAGCTTTCTTTATATAACATTTTGGCGGCATGCAAACTGATGTTATAGAAATCTGGCTGAACGGTGCTGTTGGGTTAAGTCATCTGATTAGAATTCTGGAAATCGGTCCAAGAACCAGCCGAACCAGATGTCTCAAGCCTTAAACTGATTGAATCATTTTAACCAACCAATGTTTATGAATTAGCTGGGTCAAATTGATTAGGACCAATTAAATAGATCTACAACTCTTCCACCAACCACAATTATCGAGTCCATTATCGTTAAAGACTAAATTGGAAAATCTAAAACAACATAACAGAGAATCTGCTCTGCAATCAATGATGCATCCTTTCAAATCGACTGTCCAGCTGGTTATGTCATGTTGATCTAGATTGAATGCATATCAGTTTCATCTCCACTGTGACTCTGAAAGCATTGGTTGAAACACCCAATAAGTCTTTATTCATCTTACATTCTTATGTACCTAAGACTGCATATAATGTGGTACCACTTAGCACAGAAATATATTCTACCATGGATTTAGCGCATGCCTATGTTGTTATAGCCTAGCATTGGCATGGTATGTACCACTCCATGATACGCCCTTCTAGTTCTTGACATGCTTAGCAAGGACTAACGTGGCAACAAACTGGTAAGGCAGGGTCATGATACATACTGAGCTGTATCAGCCATGCCAACCAATAGACTGGTCCATGCTCTCCACATTTACATCACTCACTCTTTGAAGCATATGGTAGTAGATCACTAGGATTTTACTTGCATATTTCATGGAAAATGTAAAGGGCTTGCATGTTGATGAACATTATAGATTCATCCAGGTATACATTGGGCCAGCACCTGCAAGCCCTTAATTCATGTGTCTAATGCATTGTCGACCATTTCAGATAACTTTTTTATGTTCTTTAGACACTATAAAAGCATGTCATGTGGATCAGAACAACTAAGCCTTTCTGGGTCTTCTAGGACAAGCTTTTTTGTTTTTGAGTAAATACTGTCTTTTATTTTAAAAGTCAAAATGCTTTTATGTATTCTGCAGTTCATTAGATTGCATTGAGCCATATGCTATTTATTGTCTAATGTCAAAATTAATTCCAGCCAGAAGATTTCTGGTTCAGTTCCAAAAGAAGGGAATTCTGCTTTTGGTTTGCCAGGAGAACCTGGTCTAACAGAGTTAGCTGGTGACTTCAAAATCCATTTTCATGATCGCCAAGGTGATTTCTATTGGTGAGGACTTTACTTTTTGTTATCACCATGTAGTGAATCAAACAAATTCGACCATTGCTACCATGAATTGTTTGGTATTTTATACTATGGCTCTTAAGCACTTTAAATTAGAGGAAGATCCCAGATTTATGGGTAAGGCTTCTGTATTTGATATGTTTACTACCTCCATTAAGAGAGATACTGGATGTTGCAAAACTCATTTTTTTAGAAAAGGGGAAAATCTAATAGCTACAATGTCGCATCACAGAGAAGAGAACACATTACCTACTCTAATTGAGTAGTCATCTTAGAGATTCTGACATGTTATTTGACTATTACCATGCAATCTGAAATTGTTTAAAATGCTAAAAACCAAATTATACTGGAATAAACCCCTTATTAAGAAAAGATAGTTTTACAGTGTATAACTATTGTACTAACACCCCTTTTATCTCTAGGGTTAAGTAAAATTTCTGGTTATCCTAGATCCATATTGTGCTAGATGACAGTCGAATATTTGTTGTTGGTAAAGTAATTCTAGGAAGAAAATACAAGACCTCTTTGGTGATTCGGTGATAAAAGAGGAAGCAAATAATTGCAAAGTGCCATTTGAGCTTTATAAATGGCATAATTGACTCATAGCTTATTTGACTGTCAAATTATAGAACTTGTAATACCATTCAAACAATTTATTTCCTCTTATTTGTCATTATTGATGTGCTTATAAGTTATAATTATCTTAAATCTTCTTAATTGCTGTCATATATACCTTGACACTGAGCACAATTAGTTATTCTTCACTCTTTAGTATTTTAATAAACCTAACATTGGCTGAAGCAAGTCATATTTCTTCCTTGCAGTTGGTTGAATACAACAATGATAGAAAACAGGATAAGCTTGAGCACTACTGAATTTGATGACTTTGACAAGGTAATGTGTCATTCCTTGGGTTAGAAAGAATGATAGGTCAGATCTTGTGCTAGGAAGCAATGATGATCAGTGCTTGTAGGCTATTAAAGTAAGATATAATACCAAGCATTTTGTACTCACATGTGAAACCTAAAGAAAAGAATCTTGTTTGTTCATCATATTCTCCATGAGGGAAAATTGCAGGAATTTCATTTTCTCTTTCACCTTCACTCTTATTTACGGTAATATAAATACTATATGCTTCTATTAAGAACCTTACATGTTATGTTAGAAAAGTATATGTCCATCAATTAAGTTACATCTAAAGCTTCAAATTATCTTCTGTTTACTTGTTCGTATTTCAAAATCTTCCTTTTCAGCTTTTACATTTCTTCCTGTTATAATTATAAAAATCAACTTTACCTTCCAGAGGAAACTACCTTCTCCAGGATTCCAAGTCGATATTGTGATGATAGACTATGATGGTTCTCTACCTCAGAAGCCTCTGAGCACAGATGTCAGTAGGGCTGGTGGGAGCTTGGTAACTGAGAGTGCCTCAAGAAAAAGCAGCAAACCATCTCCTAAAGCAAATGAGGACTTGGGGAGTCATGACAAGGATGATATCTTCTCAGACAGTGATGCAGAAGACACTGGGTCTTCTTCCAGCAAGCATGCCCAAGCAGGCAGTGATGGCAGAGGACCTGCTATTTTGGAGGGTCCAAAGCAAGGCTTCAGTTAAAAAACAACAGACATAGCAGAGGGCATCAAACAAGTTTCATTGAAAATGAAGGGGTTAATGAAACCCCTGATGCTAGAGTGAGAAATGAAGGAAACAGTGATAAGAGTTCCTCGATGTTGGAAGCCCACAGTTTTGATTCAACTAGTGCAAGTGTAATCAAGGCAATTGCTGCTGATGCTTCTGTCTTCTCCTTTGGAGATGAAGATGACTATGAAAGTGAGTGATCTAGCCATCTGAGGTCCTTCATGTTCTGTGGATAGCTTGCATAATGGGCCAAAAAGTTTGTGAAATATGCCTGATCTCGACTAGGAAATCAATTCATTTTTTGTTCCATTTCATATAACATTTCTTAAAAATTCTTGTCCTGCCAGCTATATACAATTTATGACTGTTTAATTGATTTCAGCAACATATGGTATCCAAACTCTTATCCTTTAAGAATCTTCTCTATGGATTTGATTTTTTTGGTACCTATTTGGTATTATTGTTGTTTCTATGTTTATTTCTCCACAAATTAGTAAAATACCATATAGAGAGATGTCGAAGATAGCATCTGTATGAGATTGATGTTGTTTTATGGATTTGAAAACAGAAATAGAAAACAAAAGCAATACCAATGGGGCCTGTAATTAAAAATCCAAGTGTTTTTGAGGCAAACCCTTTTTCCTTCGTAGGGTATCTAGGAGCTTGTTCGGTTCTCTTCATATTTTCCAGCATCAACTGAAATCAAACATTTTTTTTTTTAACGTTTCGTAGGGTGACCTCAGCTCATGGCGTTAGCTGTTGTCCTGGGAAATTGCTAAGACCACCAAGGCACCAACCAATAGGTGCTATGCCATCTAGCAGCAGATTAATGAACATTCTTATCTGTTATGAGAATAGTTTATGTGAAGACCCAGCCCAGGCCCAAGTGATGAATCTCAGCCCATAGCCAATAAAAAAAAAAAAAATTTCGGAGAAGACGACTCCCGAAGGGAGTCGTCTTCCTCCTCTTGCCGACTCCCAATCGGAGTCGGGAAGAGCCCCCTT
>KE508771.1:16445-30574 GCA_000441515.1 Elaeis oleifera | reverse complement strand
CCTCCACTTGCATTGAAAATATTTTACTTGTAGATAGTCTTAAGCATAACCTTTTAAGTATTAGTCAATTATGTGATAAAAGTTACAAAGTAGTTTTTGAATCATCTATGTGCATTATAACTAGTCTTTTTGATGATAGCACTAGATTTATTGGGTATAGGCATGGCAATGTTTACATGGTTAATTTGGATAATCTTTTCATGTAAAATATACAATGTCTTGTGGCTATAAATGCTAAAATCAATGAGACTAGTTGGCTTTGGCACCGTAGGCTTTCACATATTAGTATGCACATACTTTCTAAAATCATTAAAAAAGATTTAGTTGTTGGTTTGCCAAAAATTAATTTTAATAAAGATAAAATTATGATGCATGTCAATTAAATAAACAAACAAGAGTTTCTTAAATCTAAAAATATTATTTCAACTTCTAAACCGCTAGAACTCTTGTATATAGATTTATTTGGCCCTACAAGGATAACTAGTCTAGGAGGAAAAAGATATGGTTTTGTAATCATTGATGATTTTTTGTGTTTTACTTGGATTGTATTTTTAGCTTCTAAGAATGAAGTATTTTCAGTATTTTTCAAATTTTATCAAAAGTTTCAAATAAAAAGGTTTGCCAATTATTTCTATTCGAAGTGACCATGGCACTGAATTTGAAAATAAAATTTTAAAAATTTTGTGATGAAAAAAGCATAGATCATAACTTTTCAGTACCTAGAATACCTCAACAAAATAGAGTTGTTGAAAGAAAAATAGAACCCTAGAAGAGATGGCCCGTACCATACTATGTGAAAGCAAGCTCCCAAAGTACCTTTGGACAGAAGCAATTAACACAGCATGTTACATTCTAAACTGTGCCTTAATAAGACCAATTTTAAAGAAAACACCTTATGAATTAGGGAAAGGTAGAAACCTAATATAGGTTACTTTCATATTTTTGGTCGCCGATGCTTTGTTTAAATAATGGCAAAGATAGCATAGATAAATTTGATGCTAAATCTGATGAAGCTATCTTTCTTGGCTACTCCACTTCTAGCGAAACCTTTAGAGTATTTAATAAAAGAACACTAGTAGTGGAAGAGTCAATTCATATTGTCTTTAATAAAACTAATAATCCTCTATCAAGAAAGAGAGAGGGTGCTGATGATGTAGGTATCATAGAAGATGGAATGAAAGAGCTCACCCTCAATAATTCAAATAACAAATAAAGATCAGATGAATGAAAAATAAGAGGATGAAAGAATCAATGATCAGACATTCAAGAACAACCTCCAGACACAGGTAATCTTCCAAAAGAATGGAGGTATGTCCATAATCATCCTAGAAAATTAATAATTGGTGATCCGACACAAGGAGTAAGAACTATATCCTCACTTAAAAATATTTGCAACTATATAGCTTTTGTTTCACATCTAGAACCTAAAATAATAGATGAAGCTGAAAAAGATCATAACTGGATAATGACCATGCAAGAAGAGCTAAATCAATTTGAAAGAAATAATGTATGGATACTAGTTGCTAGATCTAAAATTATCCTATAATAGAACTAAATGGATATATAGAATAAATTAGATAAAGATGAAAATATAATAAAAATAAAGCAAGATTAGTTGCTAAAGGATATAATCAACAAGAAAAATTGATTTTGATAAATATTTGCTCCTGTTACTAGATTAGAAGCCATAAGAATGCTACTTACTTTACTTGCTTTATGAATTTTAAATTATTTCAAATGAATGTCAAGAGTGCTTTTCTAAATAGATATATTACTGAAGAAGTATATGTAGAACAACCTCCTGATTTTAAAAATTATAAACTTTCAGATCATATATTAGGTTAACAAAGATTTATATAGGTTAAAACAAGCTCCTAGAGCTTGGTACGAAAGATTAAGTTTTATTAGAAAATAGATTTCAAGAGGAAAGGTTGATACTACTCTTTTTTATAAAAAAAAGAACAAAGAAATTCTTGTTATAGAAATATATGTTGATGACATTATATTTGGGTCTACTAATGAAGATCTATGCCAATACTTTGCCAAGCTCATGCAGGGGGAGTTTGAGATGAGCATGATGGAAGAATTCAATTTTTCTTCAGACTCCAGATTAGACAAATGAAGAAAGGGTCTCCATCACCCAAAGTAAGTACATGAGAGAATTATTAAAAAATTTGTAATGGAGAGCTCAAAAATTGTAAGTATACCTATGACCCCTTCCTGTAAATTAGAAAAGATGAGCATGATAAAATATTGATTCAAAGCTCTATAGAGGCATGATAGGCTCTTTATTATATCTAACTGCTAGTAGACCTGATATAATATTCATTGTATGCATGTGTGCTAGATATCAATCAAATCCTAAGGAATCTCGCTTAAATGCTGTTAAAAGGATCTTTAGATACTTAAAGGAATACAAAATCTAAGTCTTTGATTTTCAAACAATCTTCTATGGACTTAATAGGTTACTCAGATGCAGACTTTGCTGGATGCAAACTTGATAGAAAAGTACTAGTGAAACTTATCAATTTTTAGGAGTAAACTTAATCTTCTGATTTAGCAAAAATAAATTTAGTGGCTTTGCCTATGGCCGAGATCGAATACATTGCAGTTGGAAGTTGCTGTGCTCAAATCCTGTGGATTAAGCAACAGCTCATAGATTTTGGTATTAAACTTAAAAACATCCCCATAAAATGTGATAATACTAGTGCCATCAATTTAATCAAAAATCTAATTCAACACTCTAGATCAAAATATATTAAATTAGATACTATTTTATAAGAGAATATGTTCAAAATAATGACATAACACTTGAATACATAAACACTGAAAATTAATTAGCTGATATTTCACCAAAGCACTCAATGAAAGTAAATTTTATGAAATTAGAAGCAAATTGGGCATCTTAGACCCTTCTGCTTGAATTTCAATCATAATTTATTCCTAAAATTTATTTAAAATTTTTAACTTCATTATATTAATTTTGAGAGTCATCTATCATTTTTTGAGAATTTTTAACATAATTAAAATCATCAATGCTATTCAGATACCTTCTTTGATCTTTTTTATTGAAATATTCAATCAAAAATCATATCAAAATTTATCTAGACTCCCAATGACCCTCTCAACTCGATGTGACCAATTTTAATTTTTTAGTATGAATTTTCTCTCTTTTTTAAATAATTTCTCCATTGCCTGATGCAACCCTGGATGGGGCGTCCTATGGGGCGTCCCATTCGTGTGGGTAGGCTCTCTTTAAGTGAGCCGACCTGAATTCTATTCCATTAAAAGGGATTCTGGGATGTCTCAAATCCAAAGACTCTTCTTCTTCCTCTCATCCCAATCTAGGAATCTCATCCTGGATCTCCTAAAAATTCCAAAATCTCTCAAAATCGAGATCTACTCTCCTTAAATTTACTGCTCTCACGGCTCATTTTTTTGATGTTCCCAAATTCCAAATCCTAACCCTCAAATTCATGAGAAACTTTCCAAAATCATCTTCTCCACTTAGTTTCACTTCAATCTGCATCCTTATCCACCCTCTTCTTGGGACATGGCCCCCAAAATGAGAATGCCACAAAGAAGAAAGTCGGTGAGATCCGTGGAAGCAAAAGAAGGAGGAAGAAGGCAGCACATGAGCTGACCCAAGCATCCCCTCTAGTAACTCCAAGTAAGATTCCATTATCTACAAGGAAGGTTACTTTGGGTAGAAATGTAGACTTCAAATTTTTGAGGCATGATGGTTTTCTATTAGAAAAAATTAATTAAGCAAGGGTGGAAGTCTTTCTTAAGTTTGTCTGAGCCAGTGCATATTGATTTGGTCAAGAAATTTTATTCAAATTTAGTTTTCTCTGATGGTATTTTGAGATCTACAGTGAAGAAAGTCCAAATTATCTTAAATGCAACTAGGCTAGAAAGATTCCTTCAGATGCCTTATGAGGGTAGCTGCCTAGATGAGCTACCCAAAAAAAAATTGGACTTAGAACCATACTAGGGAGAGATGATGTGGAAGGGCTCTTGAAGATTGAGGCCAAAGATCTTAGTGTGGAGATGAGGCTACTCCACCACATGGTGTCTAGGATTTTCTTCCCCAAAGGGGAAGATATGATCTGATGATAGGGAGAGACATTTGTCTGATGCACCATGTAGTTTCAGAGACTCCCTTGAACCTTTCCTTCCTGATGATAGATGCCATAAGGGAAGCCTTGAACAGGTCCAAGGCTCCCTTGCCTTATGGTATGGCCCTTACTGTTATTTTCAGAGAGTCAAAAGTCAGTTTTGAGGGAGAGGTTGTTTGTAGACTGTCATATACTGACACCTACAACAAGCACTCTCTTAGGCATATGGGTTTTGTGAGAGTTGATGGCCGGTGGGCCAAGGGTCGAGCTGCAACAGTTGAGGAGGAGGATGATGAGGAGAAGGAGCATGCTGAGGGGAGGGTCCATCTTTTCTATGCCTAGGCTGAGTCCAGTTATTCACTATGTTTCAGAGCTTGAGGCAGGAACCTCGATCAGAGTACCCCCATTGAGCCATACCGTGCCTACTTCTAGCTTGGGGGATGTTGATATGGGACAGCTAGCTGAGAGAGTGGCAGAGATTTTATCTATTCAGCTACAGCGATTTTAGGATCAAGTTCTTCAACAGTCTCACCAGTTTCAGCAGCAGATTTTACAGTAGATTCTCCAGCAGCAGGCACAGCAGCAGTCATAACAGCCACTATAGCCACAGCAGTTTCACCCTGCTTCTTTGAGTGCCTTCTCTGCTCTATCATTGGATTCATCCATTCTGCCACATATTTCCTCATTAATGGAGCTTCTATCAGACTTGAGTATCAGATTGGAGGGTGTGGAGAGCTCCTTCTGAGATTCAGTGGCAGGATCTTTGATTTGGAGAGAGAGATTAGACAGATAGTAGATTCTCTCTCTACTGGCATGGGCACATCTACTTCTTCTGCACTACAGATGGATGACTTGGCTCGAGAGATAGACAGACTTCACTCTTCTCTCGAGGTGATTAGGACAAATATCAGAGACTCCAGAGATTTTGTAACAGCTGATTTGGATGGACTCAGACTTATTGTGAGGGGTATCCTGTCCCAGTTAGATGGTATTAGGATTCAGCTTCAGTCTAGATCCTCTACATCTACTGAGCCTACATTCATATAGCCTATTGCTTTTCGTCCTCTTGCCTCTTCATCTCAGACCAGACCCTTCGATCGAGGACGTGGCTGATCCTGTGTTATCTATCTTGATTCTGTACTCGATGCCCAATCTCTCAAACTTTCATCATTTTGTATTAGATTACTTAGTTATATTTTATAGATTGGATGTATGAGAGCTTCATGCTCATTATGACTCTTGTAACCTCTCTTTTGGTGTAATTGAATGAGGTTGTTTCCATTTGACACATTTCTCTTTGGATAAATGAATGTTTATTATCATGTCTCTTTAGATGAATGAATGTTTATTATCATGTCTTTTTGGATGAATGAATGTTTATTATCATGTCTGTTTGAATGAACGAATGTCTATTATCATTTCTTTCCTTGATACTTGACCTAACACCATGAAAATCTTATTCTCCTAGTTATTCTTTTTGATAATGTCAAAAAGGGGGAGAAATAATGATAAATGGTGAAAGTGATGTATTTGTTATAAAAAGGAGGAAAAATAATGGTAAATAAAAAATAATAATGGTAAAGGGGGAGAAATAATGGTAAATGATGTAGTCTAATGCAGTAGTCTATACTGATTTTGTTCATTTTTTTTAACTCTGATATATCATTTCTTTACCTTCATTTTAATAATATTTGAAAAATTGCTCTGATCAACTATTTTTACTTAAATGCTCTACTAATTTTATTTTTGCACTGATACCAAATTGATTCAATACATCCATTTTTGATTCTTGCTTAATTTATCTCATTCTTGCATTAATATCAAAACAAAAAAAAGAGAAAAATATTTTTTTCATATCTATTGCTCTGATACTAGAATCAAGGAAGAAAGAACAAAATTCCTTTATGAACCATCTTTGCTTTAATAAAAAAATTTTTAATGGAACACTCTTTATATAAGAAAGGGGAGATTTGTTTTCAAATGATCAAATAATTTAATTCATACAAGAAAGGAGAGGATTTTGATCGAATAAGAATAATTCTTAAAATTCTCTAATTTCTTCACAAATAGTTTCAGCTAAATAAATTAAATCATTAAAGTTTGCTGAAAATATGTATATCATGATCCTGTATATTGAATCCTTGGCATAATCCTTCTAGTACTTTACAAATCCAAATTCTTTGAGCTTTAAAGATATTTTTTATGTACACTCAAATATTTATCATCATCAAAAGGGAAGATTATTGCTCTAAGAATTGATTTTGATGATCATAAATCATTTGAAAGGACTACTAATGTGTTTTCAATCTTTGAAGATTATTTTGTGATGTTTTAGGTAGTTCAAGAGATTGAGTTTGAAAAGTTTTATCAAGTGTGCCAAAAATTAAAGTTTCAGCAAGTTGGAGAAGTTTTTGAAGATTTTTGAGAGTGTCTAAATTGATTTGAATCTACTTGAGAGTGTTTGAAAGTGTTCTGATAAATTTTAGATCTTAAATGTATGAAAAATTAGGTTGGAATAAAATGGGACGACCCATCTGGATCATCCCTTTGTTGGGCAACCGGTACGCTTCATTTTGGCTCATGGCACACAGTGGGACGACCCACTTGAGACGACCCATGTGATTGGGATGATCCACTTGGAAGGATCCCTGAGACCCTGAGACCAAAATAGAAAGTTGAACTTTCTGTCTGACCTATTGGGACACCCCATGGGACGTCCCAATGCTGGTGGGACGCCTCATGGACGTCCTATTTCTCCGAGCATGTGTAACGACTAGTTTCAGCTCATTTTTGGTGTATTTAATGCACATTAAACATATTCCAATGGCTCTAAACTAACTCTAAGACATTCTCAAGGGTAAATGGCAACTACAAATGCTCTCTTGAAGTGGGAAATCAAAAGGTTTTGCAAGCTCTAAAGTTCAAATCCGAGAAAAGTATATTCAGCCCTAAAAGAGAGAATAGAAGCATTTAAGCACTTCACCAATCATTCTCTAGCTATAATCAAGTGTGAAATTCATTGAGGGTGTACAGCAAAAGCTTCTTCCCCTTAAGTATTGTATTTTATTATATTTATTGTATTTATTTAAGAAGATTGTGTGCTGAATTTTTGTATCCTATTTTCTGAATTTATTTTTGGGTGTTTGAGTTTTGGGGGTTCTAAAACTTATTTGGGTTGATCCAAATCCTGAATCGGATTGTTGAGGGTTGGTTTGTATCCAAAAAATAAATGTTCTTGCTTGGAAGGTAAGGGTCGGAGGCATCCGATGTGGTGTAATCTTTGAATCCATTTAGTGGATTGAATTCCCAAGTAGGGACTTGAGGAGTGGATGTAGGTACAAGGTTGGCACCGAACCATTATAAATTCTTGTGTTTGCTGTGCTTACTTCTTTTTACTTGTTCTTTGTGCCATTTACTTACATTCTTTCTTTTGAGTTTGAATTTATTTTTATTGAATATCAACCCACTTCACTCAATCTCTTTAGCATATTATTTTAGTGCACTAATCTTTTAAATTTAAAAGATCCAATTCACCCCTCTCTTGGGCTCCATTTTTGGGCAACACTAACCATCATATCATGAACTTGGATTGGGTATCAACTGACTAGTATGTTTAATGGTGTGGTCGAGTATCAGCCGATCGACTTAATCAGTTATTCACCGAATACTTTGGCATAGCCTATTGGCTCAAACCATTGTCTTGGATCATCTTTCCCAAAGTTGACTTTTGAAAAACTATATGTAAATGGAATGCTTTATTATAAAATCATTAGAAATAAAACTTACAAGTAATATATCTGGAAGTTTCTGGCATTCCATGTGTGGGGGATTAGCAAGACATCAAGATTTTCAAGCTCGTACACTCCTAATTTGAGCACTTCCTTGAGCTGATAAGGGCCTTCCCAATTTAGAGATAGTTTTTCTTGTTCCATCGATTTGGAGGCTTCAGCTTGTCTTAAGACAAGATCTCCTTGTTGAAAAGTCTTAGGCTTGACCTGGGTGTTGTAATAATGAGCCACTATCATTGGTATACCATGATTTTTAGTTGAGGTTGTTCTTAGGTTTCTTTAATTAGGTAGAGATCAGGGCATCATCAATTCGAGTTGCTTGTTCATCATAGTGCTGTACTCTTATAGATGGAAGACTAATTTCTATAGTCGGGATCAAAGGTGTAGTTTGGTAGGCCCATAGAATGCTGTACAATTCCTCCACCTAGAATCCTTTGGCCTGATTCATTCTCACCTTGAAATCTTGTAGAATGATCATGTTCATTATCTCGACTTCCCATTTGACTATGGATGTCCTACCAAGTAAGCCTATGTGAAACATGAAGCTCTTCACAAAACTCTCTAAATTTGGGATGGTCAAATTATCATCCATTGTCTATGATAATTAGTTGAGGCAATCTGAATTGGCAAATGACTTATTTTCAAAGGAAGTCTTTGACCTTCTTCTCGATGATCTGAGCTGGTGGCTTTACTTCTGCCCATTTGGTGAGATAGTCAATCACCATGATGAGGAACCTCCATTGCCTACTTGTTTGTGGAAATGGACCAAGGACATCAACTCCCTACTAGGTGAAAGGCCATGGTGCCGTGATTGGAGTCAATTGGCTCGCAGGCTATCTTTGGACATCGGTAAACTTTTGACATTGATCACACTTTTGAGCAAGATCAATTGTGTCTTGCTGCATCGGAGGCTAACAATATCCTTATCGTAGAACATTATAGGCCAGTGATCTATCCCCCAGGTGATTCCCACAAATGCCCTCATGCACCTCTTAGAGGGCATAGTCGGCTCCAAAGCAGTGAAGGCATTTGAGCAGAGGTAAAGAAAGCAATTTTTTGTACAATTTTTCCTCCAAAAGCACATACTGAGATACAACTTGTCTCAACCGTCGTACTTCTAAGGGGTCACTAGGAAGAACTCTATCCATTAAGTAGCCAACCACAAGGTCTATCCAGCTCGGCTCCTACTCTATCGATAGAATTTCCTCCATATTGTCGATACTCTATTTCTCAAGGTATTCTATATACACCTTCCCAAGTGCATCATATCCCAAGGTGGCGAGATGGGATAGGGTGTCTACTTAGACTTTCTCCAATCTCAGAATATAAGCAATTTCAAAGTAGTCAAAGGCCAATTTTAGGGCTTACAATTTTTGGAGGTACCTTGACATAGTAGGATCCCAAGCCGCATACTCATCCTGAACTTGTCCCATCACCAGTTGTGAGTTGGTGAAGGCTCTTAGTCTCTTTACCCTAAGTTCCTTGGCTATTCTTAGACCGGCTAGTAAGGTTTCATACTTGGCTTGATTATTGCAAGCATGGAAGGCGAACAAGAGGGCGAACTCAGCCACCACTCCTTTTAAATTGGTTAAGATAAGCTCAGCACCACTCCTTTGGGAGTTTGAGATGCCATCAACATGTAGGATCTAAATAGGCTCGAGAAAATGCCCATCAAGTTCATCTACAATCGTTCTCTCTTTGAGAACAGTGCATTCGATGATGAAGTTGGCCAAGATTTGAGTCTTCATTGACAGCCAAAGATGATAAGAAATGTTAAACTCATGACTTTAATACTCCACTTTGCCATCCTTTCTGAGGTATCGGGCCACCGCAATAAGGCTCTTAGTGGCTGATGGAGTTGTTGCAAGCACCAAAGATAAAAGTTTTAATCTGACTCAACTATTATGAAGAATAGTGGGAGATTGTGTATCAAATCTTTAAAGATCAATGGGCTGAGTTGTGTTCAAATTAGAAAATATGGTAAAAAATAAGAATTTTAGGATTTTAAGAAAATAAAAGAAGCAAGTTGATTGAGATAAACTTTTAAAAAATTAAGTAGAAGAAAGTGCCTCAGATTTTTTGAATCCATCCTTAATTACAAATCAGTATTTAATTAAAGCAATCAAGATCACTAAAAACTACAAGTCTTAGTGATGATAAAAGATAAATCTATGATCTTGCTTTCAATATAGCTTATCTCACTGAGCACGAATCATATCCTTAGATCATGACTCATTTCTATATAGTCATAAGCCATTCGAGATCAAGTATTATAAAATCATGAACATTACTACTTAAACGCATAGAGAAGAATTATAGAAACTCTTTATGCTTGCAAAATATTCAATTATATTTTAAAAAAATGCTTTACAATGTTTAAGTAGTTGACTGCATAAAGAAAGATATATAATAAGATGCATACAATAAAAATATAAATATGGACTTAAGGAGTTCATCTACTCCTTCGAGGATAAAGGATTTAGCTGCTCATGGGTTAGATCTCGCTCACCGTCAAAAGCTCCATCATCTTATTGGAGAAGAACATGAAGAAGACGCAGAACCTCCTTATGCTACCAAAAACTTTCTCTCAAAACTCTAATACCTAACAGCCTCCCTCTCTTCCCCTCTCTTTTCTCTACCAACTTTCTCTACAATTTTCTCTCTCAAATTTTCTTTTTTCTCCTCCCTCTTGGGCTACCCTACATCCCTTCTTATAGCCCTCAAAACTTTCTAGAGTCCTAGCCGCCCCAAACTCTTTGCTCCTCAAATCTCTTATATCTCAAAATATTTCCTTCTTTGGATATAGCACCCCAAAACCCAAGCCGCCACCAAACTCTCCATGCCTCCATTCTCTATTTCTTTTAAAACCCTCAAACCTCCTTTTCATCACATCCCAGCACACACCCGCACTCGTGTCTGCCCGCATGCACGCCTGTGTGATTGTGCTCATGCTCGTGCCCACATCCATGCGCTCGCACTTGCTCGCCTGCGCCCACGTCCTCCCAGGTGCATTATCTCTGTGAACTGCAATGTGGATCACTGGAGTTTCTCTGTGCATCACATGCATGGACCACACGCCTTTCCCCATACGATGCATTATGGACCATGCATTCCTATAAACCGCATGCCCCTATGAGCCACATGCCCCTGTGTGCTATGTGCCTTCTCCTATGCACTGCATGCGTGGACCAAGCACGGTTGTAGGCCGGCTTGCTTTCCTTTGGGCCATGGATCATACTGTTGCTGAACTTTTGGGCCATGTGCTCATTTCTATGGTTGAAAACTTGTGCTTGGTCTTAGGTTTGGTGACCACGGAAGTGTGTGTGATAGACCAGTAGCATGTATTCATGGAAAATCTTGCTGGTTGGTTTGTGAATAATTCTCCATGATTAACAATTCTTAAAAAAATATATAAAAAGTATCAAATACTAAATAATAAAGATTAAATAATAAATATGTTAATACTTCTTATGCCATATTAATGAATTGATTACACCCTCCAACTTGAATTTTACTCATCCTCGAGTAAGAGAAAAGTCAGTGTCATGTACTTTATTGCTTAGAGATAAGTATTCTGTCAGGCAATTTTAAATGCAAATGATATTCAGTCAGAAAATTAGTGAAGTATATCATGGGATATTAATACTATCCAAGAAAGCAGTTCAGTAGAGAATATAAAATTTTTCAGAACCTTTTCTTGATCGACTCTCCACTGTAAGATGGGTTGGTATATTGTCTTCATGCACTTTCGTTCCTTCATTTTTTTCTTTTTATTTTTTTATTTTTTATTTTTTTTACAAGTACAGTCGGTGCAATATCTTAACCCTTAAACTTTCTATCTAACCCTTGTAATGAGTTTTAGGCCAATAGTTTGGCTCTAGAGCATTAGGTGTAAAACATCTCTTGGACTTACTAACTCAAATAAAATAGGTGATAGGTTAAAACTAGCTGTACAATAAGATTTCTTCATATTTCTCACTTTTTGATATGAACATCAATGCTTGCTTCGGCAAAGAGGCTCGGTTACTTGAAAAAAGATATTCAAAATAATTTTTTTTTCTATATTCTATGAAGAAACTTTTGCATTCATCAATATTTTCATTCATATCCAAAAAAAGTTGATTCTTCATTGATGCTAATAGGGAGGTTAGGAATGCTTAGAAATTGATTTTCATTTTAGACTTAACTATTTATTAAGTTTCTTAATATTTGATCCCTCGATATTTCAAATATCCTCTAGACTGTGCATCAATTGTTTCTTAAAATGTATGATTAACCTTAAATCTAAAGCATAATCAGATACATAATCATGAACATAATCACGAACATATTTGAGAATTTATTAATTCATCCTCCCCCCAACTTAAATGATATTGTTCTCAATGGAGTAAGAAAATAAAGTGATAGATAAAAAGAAAAAAAAGAGAGATGTCACCCGAGATAAGTGTGCTTTTGAGTTGATAGATGCCTTCAAAATTTCAATTCAAGTCCCTACAAGTGAATATAACTTAGTCAATTTATTATTTTTAAACCCAAAGAACCTAAAATGAAGAAATTGGGTTGCCTTCCAAAAAGTGCTACATTTAGAGTCTTCAGCCAGACTTCCTGAATCTTAACGTATCTTATGTACCGGATCCAACAAATTAATTGTGTTAATTAGTCCTTTATTGCTACTTCCATCTATGTATGGCTTTAAACGTTGACCATTGACTTTAAAAATGTTGCCATTTTGGAGATTCTAGATTTCAATCGCTCTATGAGGGAATACTTGGGTGATAATAAATAGTCCATCCCAATGAGAGCGAAGTTTACCGAGAAAGAGACGTAACTTTGAGTTGAAGAGCCACACTTTTTGATTTGGCTCGAATAATTTCTTGAAATATACTTGTCGTGGAATATCTTGGTTCGAGCCTTGTAAGTATGGGAACTCTTATAAGCATCATTGTGTAACTCTTCTAGTTTATTTAATTGAAGCCTTTTATTAGAACCCACATTTGTCACATCAAAATTAAATGTCCTTATCGCCCAGAATGAATGATGTTCTAATTCAACCAGTAAATGACACATCTTCCCAAAAGCTAATTGGTAAGGAGACATGCCAATAGGGTCTTGATTGCAGAATGGTAGGCTTATAATGCATCATCTAATCGAAGGGACCAGTCTTTCCTATTGGGCCTAACCATTTTCTCTAGAATGCTTGTAATTTCCATATTGGACACTTTTACCTGACCAATGGTTGGGGTGGTAAGGAGTTGCTACTTGGTGTGTGATATAATATTTTCTCATTAATGTTTTAAAGTACCAATTTGTGAAGTGAGTACCCCATCATTAATAATAACCCTTGGGAAGTCGAAACAACTAAAATATTACTTCAAATGAACTTGATCACAACCTTGTGATCATTAGTCCTCGTGGCCACAGCCTCCATCCATTTTGATACATAATCCATAGCCACCAGAATGTACTCAAATCCATATGAGAATGGAAAGGGTCCCATGAAGTCAATCCCCAAACATAAAAGATTTCAACTATTAAGATAGGGGTTAGTGGTATCATATCCTTCCTTGATATGTTTCTTATTTGTTGGCACCATAGACAATTACGGCCAAATTCGTGTGCATCTTTAAAGAGTATTGGCCAATAAAATCCACTCTACAATACTTTTACTACAGTTTTTCTTGTACTAAAATATCTCCCACATGCAAGAGAGTGATAGAAAGTGAGAATGCTCTGAAATTCACTCTCAGGGATACATGAATGAATTACCTGATCAAGACAATACTTAAACAAATTTGGTTCTTCTCAAAAATAGTACTTGACTTATGAAAAGATTCAGTCCTTCTCCTGCTTTGTCCAATGAGAAGAAATCTATCCTATAGCCAAGTAATTAACAATATAAGCAAACTAAGGAGAATGATTGGAGGAGAGAGCAAAGAGTTGTTCATTCGAGAATCTTTTTTTAACCATGTCAGTGCCTTACACGTGTTCAACTAAGATTCTAGAAATATGGTCTGCTACCACATTTTCAAAATCCTTCTTGTCTCAAATTTTCAAATCAAATTTTTATAGCAGAAGGATCCATCTAATCAATCGAGGCTTGGTTGTTGGGAATTATGTCCCAAAGTCAATCGTCAGTCTGTTGATGATTGTACTAATTGATGTAATTATATATGAATTAATTATTAATAAAATATTTATTTGATAATTTTTATTATAAGCTTGT
>KE508770.1:45266-55533 GCA_000441515.1 Elaeis oleifera | reverse complement strand
CAAACTAGGACAACCTTTTCACTGTAAGGGATAAACCCTACAGCAGAACAACCTTATATCAGTTTGTGCGATCTATCATTAATTAAATTTAGATCTAAATATCATATATCAGATCTAAATAAATTAAATTTTAGATTTAATATATACATAAATCATGTCATAATGAACCTAGGCTCTAATACCACTGTAGGTGAACATAAGTGATTTCATGCATGTATTTCGAAATTTTTTTGAATAAATTATAGTGAAAGATAATTAGATTCATCAAATTAATCTAACATGCATATGATCTAATCATCAAATTAACCTACTCTAAGAACTATGACTTGATATGTTGTATATAAAATCTGAAAAATACTGAAGATAAAATCAGCATGCATGCATGTGAGCAGTAAATCACATCTACTTCTAATCTGAGTTTAGAACTCGATACCTGAGTACGGGTCGATGATCATCACTGTTGAGAGATATGGTAGAGAGGATTCTCACTAGTTACTCATAGCTGTACATG
Source organism: Elaeis oleifera (assembly GCA_000441515.1). Classification (NCBI taxonomy): domain Eukaryota; kingdom Viridiplantae; phylum Streptophyta; class Magnoliopsida; order Arecales; family Arecaceae; genus Elaeis; species Elaeis oleifera. The sequence goes on along the minus strand of KE508770.1, from coordinate 55,022 downwards.
CATGCGGTCTCTATAGGAAATCCACTCGAAGTCCCGATCTGATCGATCTTCTCGGAAGTGCTAGCTCGCATGAAGACCTTCTTCTTGACTGATTTGGATCCTTTCTTAAATTTTGAAAATTTTTCAGAGGTTGAAGATGCACTTTTAGAGGAGGTGAAGAATAAATAAAGATGGAGAAGAAAATAATTTTTCTCTAATTTATTCGCTCTTCCCAAACCCTTAGGACCAAAATCTAGAATTCAGATTTTTGCGCACATACCAAGAGAGAAGACTCTCCTCTCTATTTTCATGCCATGAACCATGCCCCAAGCCCCTCCACATGAAGAACTCTTCTTCTAATATCTTACACATACAAAAAAAATCACAAAAGCCCCTTTTATAGGCATGTAAGGGGAGAAGAGTCCTAAAGATCATGGACTCTTGATATGTTGTCGCCCCTACTCATGATTTCATGCCAAACCACATCCAAAAAAATATGGGATGCCCCTTTCCATATTTTTTCTCAATAAATCAGTTCCCCAACTGATCTTCCATAAAAAATATCCTCAAAATATCACACATATAAAGAGAAAAAAATAAATTGGCATGGAGAGCTGATTTGGGTAAGAATAGATTCTCCTGATAAGGAATATTTTAAAATCTAATTTTAGAATCTTTCTTTTATCAAAACTAAATCAGATTTGGATGTGAGATAGAGAAGAGAAAAGATTATTTGGTGTGAAAAACTCTCATACAAAAACTATTTGAGTGTGAGGATATACAATATCAAAGTGGGAGACGCATGGGGAGAAGAGTCCTATTCCAATAAAGACTCTTAATTTCTTATTTGAATCCAAACCAAATCATATCTGGTTTAGCCCAAATAAAATATATGAAACTCAATCTAATTAGGTTCATAAATTTTAATCAAATTTAATTAATAAAAAATTGATTAAACTAAAGTCCTGATCAAATTAGGAATAATTCTTCCTTAGCGATTAGGTCATTTCATAACCTAATCGAGTCAAATCTAATTAAATTCAATTCAATTAGATTTTATTTAATCCTCTTCGCTCAATCAAATTGAGTTAATAATATAATTATTAATTATTTTTTCATTAATTCACTAACACTTGATGAATTAATTTATTGTAACGTTTGTATAAGGTTAATCATCAATCAAATTGATGATTAAGCCCTTAAACGATTCTCAATCATTGATCAGTCACATGATCAGTCAGAAATTTCTTTTGAGTATGATCTCATAGGTTTGAACCTAAGTCAGTAGTAAAGAAATAATTTTCTAAACCAATCGATGTAACCATCTAGCAATGGTGACCCGACGTCCGGATAGGTCAAATGAAGGCAAAGCAACATTCAAGAACCTATTGGCATATGATTACCGTATAATTCATCTTTTTGATCCTAATGCTCGAGGACGACCTAGGATTTAACTGTCAATCCTAGATAAGTCATCCACATTATTTTAAATCCACCACATGGATTATCCAGGCTCAGGTTTTGCTAAATTGAATACACTGATGCATATATCTTATTAATTCGGAGAGATCAATCCCATCTTGACTCATGCACCGACTTGTCAAGTACTTGACTGTACTCAAAATCTTTCATCATTGAATTAAAACTTAGTTAGTCTGACATCAAAGTACAGTGAGTTGCTTGCAAGTCACCATGGTGATCTCAGGTCAGAGTGACACTTATACCTATACCCTTCGTGAGCTACCCTTGACAGCAGAGTGCTCCACAGTTGGTCACGTTCTGTGATGATGTACTCCTACATCTCACCTACATACCATATCATTGTCTCACACCATTTGATTACAAGGACAACTAATGCATATGGCATACAACGACCTATACTTGATATCACTATCGTCTTAGTAATAGCGTGTTGTTTCATCGCGAATCAATTTAAGGACTACGCGATAAATCTTTCTTTATTGATCAAAGTAGTCCTAAGGACTTCATCACAATATAAAATTCATTAGAAGATATAATCTTATGATAAAAATATCAAATAACTTTTATTATTTATCAATTCATATATATTTATAGTTAGCACAATCATCACACGATTGGCTTTAGGACATATTTTCCAACACACGACTCATTCGTTTGAAGTATAAACTATCTAAATCTAATTACAAGCTATAAAATTTAATCTAACATATTACGATCTATCTCTCCTAGGTACATACCGTATCCGAAGATCACAGTACGTCTGTAGAAGGTATAAGCCAGGCAAGCTAAATTAATATCTCAAAAAATAAAAGATATAAATAAAATATAATTTTATTATATAAAATTAAATATAAAAAACATAAAAATATATTTACAGGCTTCATCATTTTCCTGAGTTGGAGGAATTTAGCCACGCATATAGATCTTCAGCTTTTCCTCCATAATCTTCCCTTTTCCCAAAGCCTAAAGCAAGAGCTATAAAGAAAAAATAAATTTTTTTGCTGCTGCCTTGGATGCCTCTGTGCTATTCGTAGTCCCCCCTTTTTATAGAGTGCAGGCTTCCCTGAGTTTTGGTAGTCCATGGACTCCTGAATCCTCTCAACTTCGCATCCCAACCGTGTCTTAGCCTTTTGGCCATCAGATCTTGATTGAACTCCTAGATTCCATTAAAAAATCACTGCCCAGCTCCCTATCTCAGTCGGAATAAACATGAGCCATTGGATCAAGCTTGAAATCATTACGAACCATCAGATGGCGCAAGAAGCTTTGTTTCAATTCTTTTAGCTAGCATCAATGCTCACCGTCGGATCTTGCTGGGAATTGCTTCGGACCATCCGATCGCACCAAGTTAGTGGGCCACCACTGAAGTATATGGGAAGGAGCTCTGCTGGCCATCCAATCCCATGAGAAAATTACCACCCACCATTCGATAGTGTAAAAACGCACTCGCTCGCCCATGCGCTGCGATAAAAAGATCAAGCGGTCTATTCCCATGAGCCGCATATAGACCCGATGTTGCACGGTCTATGGACCGCGTGTGAGCCATGCCTCCTATTCCGATAAGCCATGCGTGAATCGTGCGATCGATTTTCATGCACCACGTGTGGACCGCATGACTTATTTTGGGTTTTTTTCTTTTTGGCTTTTGGGCTTCATTCGGGATCCGTTTTGAGTCCGATTTGCTTCCAATTTCTTTTTTTATCCTACGAATCGGGCTCTTTACATTGACAATCATCTTTCTTACAAAATATAAGCAAAAGCATCAATGCTTAAAGAATAAAAGTCAATTAGTATATATTTTAATACTTTTATTGAGATATTTATTATACTTATCATACCCCTCAACTTGAGCTTTGCTCATCTTCAAGTAAAGAAAGAAATTAGTGTTAGATACCGTCGTACTCTGAAATGAATATTTTATTAAGCAATTTTCTAAACAGTCCATTGATATTTAGAAGAATATTGTTGAGATAGATCATAGGGGTATTAATACTTCCTAATATGGTGGTTAAATAAAGAATAAAAGTATTTCCAAGCTTTTTCTAATCAATTCTTACTTTCATCTTCAAATTGTCTATTTTAATACAAGCAAGTGCAAAGTAACTCTTGTTTCCATTTTTTTTTCTTCTTCTTCTTTTTCTTTTCTGAAAGAGGCATCTTCACATTGCCCACTTTTTGATGCGAACATCAATGCTTCTTGAGGCAAAGAGGTCCGATTACTCGATGGGAGACCAATGTTTGAACTTACCTTCTCTTTTTTTTTTTCAAAAGATAAATTTTTTTTATATTTTTATTTTTTGACACGAGACTCAATACTTTCTGAGGCAAAGAAGTCCGGTTACTCGATGAAAATACTTAAAATTTATTCTTATTTTCTATATTTTATGAAGAAATGTATAGATACTTTACTTATGCTTATAAAAATAAACTCTACTTTGATTCTAGTAGAGAGAGTTAGAAATGCAAGAATAATTTTATTCTAGATTTAATTATTTATTAAATTTCTTAATATTTAATCCCTTGGTGTCTCAAAAATTTTTTAGATGAACATCAATTGTTATTTTAAAATTTATTTAATTCAACTTAAATCTAGGGTAATCGTGTGCCTAAACACTAATTACTTACTTATCCGAGGACTTGAATTATATATATATATATATTACCCTCATCCCTAACTTGATTTTCATTATCCTCAATGGAGTAAGAGAAAAATAAACAAAGATGTGTAAATAAGATAAAGAGAGATACCACTTGGACTAAGTATATTCGTTCATTGACAGGTGCTTCCATGTAGAGCGATCCATTATTCTTAAAAAAATAAAATTACTAAAGTAAAGGATTAGAAAAATAAAAAAAATTGTGTTACCTCCCAAAAAGTACTAAATTTAAAGTCTTCAGTTAGACTAAACTCTTGATACAGAATCAGTTAGTATAAATAGGCTCATGGAGAACCATGGCCTCCTCCACAACTTCAATAGGCAACTTCAAGAATGGTTTCAATCATTGTCCATTACCTTTAAAAATGACACCATTACTTAGATTCTCGATCTCTATAACCTCATGTGAGAAATTTCTTTACTTTAAAGGTCTTATCCATCTAGACCTAAGTTTTCAGAAATAAATGTAGCCTAGAGTTATACAAAATATTTTTGACCAGGAGTAAATGATTTCTAAGAATTGCTTGATCATGAAAGCTTTAGTTTGTTTCTTATAGATTTTGCATTCTCATAGGCTTCATTCCTAATCTCCTCAAGTTCATCAATCTGTAATTTTCTCTAGCCTCAGGCCGCATCCAAGTCTATGTTTAATTGTTTATGGCCCATATAGCCCTATGTTCAAGTTCGACCGGCAAGTGACATGCTTTACCAAATACAAGCCTATAGGGAGACATTTCTAAGTTATTTTTGAAGGCAGTGCGATATGCCCGAAGAACATCCACTAGCTTCAATGATCAGTCTTTTCTATTGGTGCTCACAATCTTTTCTGAGATTTGTTTGATTTGATGATTTGAAACCTCTACTTGCCCACTAGTTTGTGGATGATAGTGTGTGGATAATTTATGGGTGATGTTATACTTTTTCATCAGGGATACAAAGGATCGATTGTAAAATATATTCTCCGATCACTTATAATGGCTCTAGGGATTCCAAATAAGAGAAGATATTTTTTAAAAAATTTAACAATAATTTTACTATCATTCGATCTACATGGCATAGTCTCTATCCATTCAGACACATAATCAATAGCCACTAAGATATATTCATTTCTAAAAGATTTTAAAAATGGTCCCATGAAATTGATTTTTCACATATCAAAAATCTCAACAACTAAGATCGGATTTAATGGCATCATATCTCTTTTTATGATTCGTCCTACTTGTTGACACCTAGCATAACTTTTACAGTACTCATATACATCTTTAAACAGATTAGGCCAATAAAATCTATATTGGAGAACTTTTATGATAGTCTTCTTGGATCCAAAGTGGCCACCACAGGCTTGGTCGTGACAAAAAGACAAGATGCTTTTGATCTCGTGGTCCGAAACACATCTTCTGATGATTTGGTTAGGATATTATTTAAACAGATATGGATCATCTCAAATAAAATACTTTACTTAGTCATAAAATTTGTGTTTGTCCTGAGTGGTCCAGTGAGAGGGAATCCTACCCGTGGCTAAGTAATTGACAATATCAGTATACCATGGTTCTATGATCATCGACATGAGTTGTTCATCCAGAAAAGATTTCTATTCTATTGATGGTTCGTTAGAAGGTGCATCTGTCAATCAAGATAAATGATTAGCTACTATATTTTCAATTCCTTCTTGTCCCTGATTTCTAAGTCAAATTTTTGAAGAATAAAATCTATCAGATCAGGTGTGCCTTGGCATCTTCTTTGACAAAAGGTGTCTAATGGCTGAGTGATCAGTGTATACAATGACATGTGACCCAATCAAATAAGATCTAAACTTTTTAAGGCAAAAATGATAGCCAAAAACTCTTTCTCAGTTATAGAGTAGTTAAGCTGCATGTCATTAAGGGTCCTCCTTGCATAGTAAATAACTTAGGGCAGCTTATCAATTCATTATTCTAGAATGGCTCTGATGGCATGATCTGATGCATCGCACATGAATTCAAAGGGCTAAATCCAGTCAGATGCATGAATGATGGGTGCAGATGTTAGTACCTTCTTAAGATGCTCAAAGGACTCGAGGCACTCAGAAGTGAAGTAAAATTTTACTTCTTTAGCAAGAAGATTGGTCAATGATCGAACTATCTTGCTAAAATTCTTGATGAACCTCCTATAAAATTTAGCATGTCCTAAAAATGAGTAGATTTTTTTGACTGATTTGGATGGTAGAAGATTTACAATCAGGTCTACTTTAGCTTTATCCACTTCAATATCCTTGTTTGAGATAATATGGCGAAGTACTATATCTTCTTTGACCATAAATTGGTATTGTTTCTAATTAAGCACTAAGTATTTTTTTCTACACCTTTCTAAGACTAGTCTTAAGTGATATAGGCACTCGGAGAAGGTGGAGCCACAGATAAAAAAATCATCCATAAATATTTCTAAAAATCTCTTGATCATGTCAAAAAAGATGCTGATCATGTATCTTTGGAAAGTAGATGGAACATTACATATACCCAAAGGCAGCGTCTATAGGCAAAAGTTTCAAATGGACAAAAAATGTGCTCTTCTCTTGGTCCTCTGGTGCTATAGGAATCTAGTTGTAGCCAGAGTATCCATCAAAAAATAATAGAACTTACATCCGACTAACCTTTCCAATATCTGGTCAATGAATGGTAGGAAAAATGGTCCTTTCTTATGGTCGCATTCAATTTTTTGTAATCAATACAGATTCTCCATCTGGTTTGGACTCTGATCAGTACTAACTCATTTGCTTCATTTTGGATCACTGTTATCCCTGACTTTTTAGGTACTATTTGAATTGGGCTAACCTATGAACTATCTAAAATGGGATAGATAATTTCATTGTCTAGTAACTTGAGAATCTCTTTCTTTACTATTTCCTTCATAGCTGGTTAAGCCTCCTTGGGGTTCTTTAATTGGTTTGGCTTTCTCCCTAAATGGATTTGATGTTGGATAATTGAAGGGCTAATTCCCTTGATGTCAGCCATGGTCCAGCCTATGGCTTCCTGATTCTCCCTGAGGATAGCCAAAGTTCCTCTTCTTGGATTTGATCTAGATCTGATGCGATGATTATGGACAGAATTTTTGATAGACCTAGATACACATTTTTGAGGTACTCAGGGAGTGTTTTGGATTCTAATTTCGGTGCTTCCTCAATCGATGATTTGGGTGGTGATTCATCCATTCTTACAAATGGTTCAATAGGTGATTGCCATTGTGGAGAAATTTTCTGGTCACTGGATATGAAAATTTTATAAGCAATTTTAGCTTCTTGGTCTAACCAGAGATTGCAATCAAAATCTTCTTTCCTCAGATCAATGGGCTCACAAATCTCATCCTGAATCAGGTTTACATTGACGAGTTGGTCCTTTTATTTCAAGATTGAAAATATTAAGATCAATGGATATATTTTCAAATGATAGCTTCATAAGTCCATTACAGCAATTGATTAGAGCATTGGTGGTTGCTAAGAATGGTCTTCCTAAAATGACTGGAATGTGACCTTTTGGGTTAGATACTGATTCAGTCTCTAGGATCATAAAATCCATAGCATAAATAAAATTGATCTTGATTAGCGCATCCTCCACCACTCCCTTGGGAACCCTCACTGATCGATCTGCTAATTACAACATGATTTCTGTAGGCTTTAATTCTTCTATCCCTAATTTTTATAGACCAAATAAGATAAGATGTTCACACTAGCCCCTAAGTCTAATAAGGCCCTATCGATGATGGTTTTCCCAATGACATAAGAAATATAGGAGATCCTGGATCTTTGTACTGGATTGGTATGTGACTCGAAGGGTATGAGCTCATACTAACTGCCAAGAAGGCTTTCTGAAGAATGTTGGTGGTCTTCTTCTTTGTGTATAGGTCTTTGAGGAATTTGACGTATATGAGAACTTGTTGGATCATATCTAGCAGAGAAATATTTACTTTCATTTATTTAAACATCTCTAAGATTTGATCCATATGCGCTGAGTATCTGTTAGACCTAAGTCTATTTGAAAAAAGAGCTAAAAGATTAGTGGATGATGTTTCATCATCCTCTATTGATTCGGGCTCCTCAAACTTGGTCTGATCGATCAATTGTTCATGAGATGGTTGGAATAGTAGGTCTTCTTGATCTTTAGATGTACCCATATGATTGTTTACTGGTCTCCCAGACCTTAAGGTATAAATTGCATTTATATGGTTAAGTCAACCTTCAGGTTGGGATTGATGATTGGGTTGGGTTTTTGGGTTAGGCTCTGGTTGGCTTGGTAGTTTTCTTTTCTCTTTCACTGATGGTGCTAGCCAACTATCCCAATTGCATTTTCAATCGGGCTATTGCTGCAAGTTTAATGTAATTTATAAATAAAACAAATCAGAGAGATAACTCAGAAATTTTGAATCCATCATGCAAAATAGATTTTATTTCTTCTTTTTTATGTTGTAATATTAATATTTGCAATTAAGGCATTAGTATAGTTTATCTCTGATAGATCCGGACCGTATTCTTAGATCACAGCTCATTCATTTGGAGTATAAACTATCTAAATCTAATTACAAGCTATAGGATTTAATCTAACATATTACGATCTATCTCTCCCAGGTACATACCGTCTGAAGATCACAGCACATCTGTAGAGGGTATAACCTGTGCAAGCTAGATTAATATCTCAAAAAAATAAAAGATATGAAATAAAAGTATAATTTTAGTGTATGAAAATTAAATATAAAAAATAAAAATCTATTTATAAACTTCATCATTTTCCTGAGTTGGAGGAATTTAGCCACACATAGAGATCTTCAGCTCTTCCTCCATAATCTTCCTTTTCCCAAAGCCTAAAACAAGAGCTAAAAGAAAAATAAATTTCTGCTGCTACCTTGGATGCCTCTATTCTACTTACAGTCCCCCTTTTTATAGAGTGTAGGCTTCTCCGAGTCCCAATAGTCCACGGACTCCTAATTCCTCTCAACTTTGCGTCCCAACCGTGTCTTAACCTTTTGGCCATCAGATCTTGATCAACATCCCAGATTCCATCAAAAATCCCTGCCTAGCTCCCTATCTCAATTGAAATAATATGAGCCATTGGATCAAGCTTGAAATCATTGTGAACCATCGGATGGTGCAAGAAGCTTTGTTTCAGTTCTCCCAGTCAGCATCAATGCTCACCATCGGATCTCACAGGAAATTACTTCAGACCATCCGATCGCACCATGTTAGTGGGCCACCACTGAAGTATATGGGAAGGAGCTCTGCTGTCCATCCGATCCCATGAGAAAATTGCTGCCCATCATCTGATAGTGCAAAAATGCACCCGCTCGCCCATGCACTACAATAGAAGACCAAGCGGCCTATTCCCATGAGCCGCGTATAGACCCGACGTTGTGTGGTCTATGGACTGTGTGTGTGAGCTGCGCCTCCTACTCCGATAAGCCGCATGTGGACTGTGTGGTCGATTTTCGTCCACCGTGCATGGACCGCGCAGCTTATTTTGGGTTTTTTTTCTTTTTTTTGGCTTTTGGGCTTCATTCAGGATCCATTTTGAGTCCAATTTGTTTCCAATTTTCTTCTTTTTACCCTGTAAATCGAACTCTTTGCATTGACGATCATCTTTCTTACAAAACACAAGCAAAAATATCAATTCTT
>KE508769.1:17448-31764 GCA_000441515.1 Elaeis oleifera | reverse complement strand
AATCAAAATCAAATAAAAAAATTTATACAAATGGATTTAAATTAATTTATGTCTCACAAAAATCTTAATTACATCTTATGTAATTAATCTCAAAAATCCAATTATGCATGCATGTATTACAGACCTACTCTGATATCAATTGAAGAGAAGAAAAATGTTTCTCTTCGGAAATCCCAGGTTGCATCTAAAATTTTTCTATTAATCTACATGAATAAAGATCAAATTCTTATCTGATTAGTAGTAGAACCAGAGATCAAATCTCAAATAATCTGAATTAAAGCTTCATGGAGGCCTGAAAGTGTAAACCCTCTACTTTGCATGCACGCCGATGCCGCAGAAAAATAGGATAAACTCTGATCTTTACAACCCAATCAAATGAGGGAGGAGTTGTACTGGTGTGACACCTCACACCAATAGGTGAGATGCCCAAGGAGGGCCCATGCCCAAGGGAAGAGGGGTGGCACCAAAAGGGAAGAGGCTAAGAAGAAGAAGAAAGGCTTCTCTCTTCTCACATCTCTCTCTCGATTTCTCTCTTCTCTCAATCTGATTTGTTTGCTATGCATCTATAGGTAGAGACCCTCTCTATTTATAGATGATTTTTATAACTCAATAAGTATAGGAGTCCTAACTTAAATCTAATTTGAATTAGTCCAATACTCATGAAAGAAGGATTCCTACATGAGATAGAATTGCCATCACTTATGATAACCACTTTGCACCCAATCCCTCACCCACATGGGATGCCCCAATCCAGCACCATTCCAGATGTTGGTTAGCCCATATGAGAGAAAAATCTTAGTACAAGTAGGATTTCTCATATCTCATCCAAAATAGATCCGATTCGAATCCAATTCGAAGCTGGTTCGAAATAATTTCGAAAGTCTGTCAATTCCAAACTCTTTAAAAATTTTATACCAAATCTAACTTAAATTTTTAAACTCAATTAAATATAATTAGTTCAAATTTAATCTAAAATTAATTAGTATTTAAATTTAATCTTTTATATGCTCCATGGATCATAGATCAGAAAATATTTATCTCTGAAATCGAACATGAACCTCATGTGTAGTGCTAGCTAGACATAGTCAACTCTTCAATCCTATTTGACCCATAATTTAATTCTCAATCAAGTTATCTTATATATTCAATCAAGTCAAATACTTCTAAATTGGATATATAAACATAGGCTAATTCTTTCCTACTTTGTCTGACTTATGAGCGTGACTCCATAGGTTCAAATACTAAGCCGGTAGCATAGGAATCAATTTTGCACTAATCAAGATACCATCTAGCAATAGTTTCTATATCCAAATAGGTTGAATTATTATAAGAATATTTCAGAACCCATACACATGGTTATCGCATAATTCATTCTTTTGACTCTGAATGCTCTAGGATGGTCTCAAGTTAACTGTCAATCGAGATTGCTTCATCCACATTGTATTTCAACTTTTAAATTTATCTCATGGATTATTTTGGTCAAAGCTTTACTAAATTAAAATACAACGATACATCAACTCCAATAATCTGGAAGGGTCAATCCCATCTTGATCCACATACAGATTTTGCAAGTACTTGACTGTACCTAGTAGTCTTCCGTCATTATATTAGAAATTCAGATAGTCCGACATCAAAGTACAGTGAGTTGCTTGCAAGTCACTATGATGATCTCAGATCTGAAGGACACATATACCCATATGCTTCACGAGCAGCTCTTGACAACAGAATGCTCAACAGGTGAGTCACCTATTTAGTGACGATATACCCCTACATCTCATCTGTATGCCATACCAGTATCACCACACTCCTTGATTAAGAGGACAACCAACCTATATGGTACACAACAACCTCCACTTGATAAACTCATCATCCTATAATGATGTATCATTTGATCGCGAATATATTTAAGAACTATACGATAAATCCTCTCTTTATCGCACACTAGCATAGTTCTAAGGACTTCATCATAGCACAAGAGTTCAAGGAAGATGTAACTTTATGATGAAAATATCAGAATAACTTTATTCATTAATCAATAATTCTTATATAAAAAAAATTCAATCATCATACGATTGATTTTAGGACACAATTCCCAACAGTGTACAATGATAAGAGCTTGTAGAGTCCAGTACCCATCAATCTATCTCCTCCTTGTGTCCAACTGACAATATCAGAAGATCATCTGATACATCACTCTTAATCATTGCACTGTATGACTCTGGTCTGAAACCTTCTTCCTTCCTTTCTTCTTCTATGGACAATCTCTTTTCATATGCCCTAGCTGCTTGCACATGTAGCACCTAACATCCCTGATACTCCTTAAGGACCTCTGCCTCCCTACTGCTTCATGTCTATCCTTCCTCCTCCTAGACCTTTCACCTGCCACCATGGCATCCTGAGGAACCTCTGTACTATCTCTCACCATTCGCTTCCTCTACTCATTCGTTTGAAGCACTGATACTATCTCTTTATAGACTAGGATCTCCTTCCCATACAATAGAGTCATCACCAGTGGATCATAGCTCCCCAGTAGCGAACACAGCAATATCAGAGACTTATCCTCCTCCTCCATAGCAACACCCAAATTGAGTAAATATGTACTTAACTGGTCGAACTGTTGAACATGTCCCAAAACATCTCCACCTTCTTCCATTCGAAAGCTGTAAAGTTGTTTTTTCGGCATAAGCTTGTTGCACATGTTCCTTCCCATATACAGGGAGTGCAACCTTGACCACAATCCTTTAGATGTCTTCTCTTCCAACATGCCATACAACACCGAGTCTGTCAAACATCACCTGATCAGCGAATAGGCTCTCTTCTCTAAAGAACTCTAAGTCTGATTTGTCATCCCCTCTGGCTTTTCCTCCAAAGTCAGATCCAACTCTTGCTGAACCAACAGATCCTCAACCCTTGTCCTCCACATCAAGAAGTTACCCTTTCCATCAAACTTCTCTAAGTCGATCTTCAACCCATTGCTCATGATATCTCAAACCACAACCACAAACAACACAGATCTGTTTGAGAAAAAATAGCTTTAACAGGAAAACTTTGCAAATATGAAGATCTTCCACTCCGATCTTTAACTCCTGGCATCTCCTACCTTCTCCATACTCAACCTAGCTCTGATACCAATTGTTATACAATTTTTCAGGATGTGGAGACTTTAAGAACATCAGCAAACCTCTCACAAAGAAGCGGCACCAAGGTTTTACTTGAGAAAGGAGCACCTCCCTTCTTTCCTTCCTTAAAAGTGGAGGCTAGAGTTTGCTGCCCCTCCTATATGGCATGCAATCAGAGAGAAAAGAGAGAGATGAAGGTTTTGAAAGAAAAAGATTTAATTCATTCCTTTGTAATAGGTTACATATATATAGCCTATACAATAAGTCACAATCTAAACCTAAAAAAACTTTCTAAACTAACTCAAATGCACTTACCTAAACCCATGTACACCCATGGTCTAATCATGCACTCACCCCTTGAGTTAATCCCCTTGAGACCCATCAAACTAGGCCTTAAGATCCTAGGATAAAAAATATGACCCCAGACCCAAACAGAAATCCCATGCATCTATTCTCGTAGATCAAGTCGGCTCGGTCGAAGCTCGAGTTGACTCAATTGCACCTGAGTCAGCTCGGATGTCATGTCACCAGCAGGCTATAAAATATTACTTTCTGTCTGGTATCCGAGCCAGCTCGATCTGATCCAAGTCGACTCCTCCTAGAGCCAAATCAACTCCTCTGCTAGCAAAATCCTTTGCTTGGTTCTTTGCTCCACCTTGTATCCCAATTATCAAGAGTCCTAACTAAGCTCCTTGAAGTCCTCATCACTAAACTCGAGCTCGTGGAAACTATGTACCGCCTCCACCTTAGGACCACTCCTGTTCTAGCCTATGACCGCGCCCATCATAGTGTACCTAAAGCCTATCAAACTGACTCCACTTATGGTCACCTCTAAGGCTATGGGGGTACCATAATATCACTACAAGATGCATCTAGATAGAACCTATCGATTTTGGTAGAAAAAAAAGTTCTATACAATTCGCGAGACTGAGTTACGGAAGTCTTCGGCCAAAGCAAGTGTGCATATTAAAAAAGAGTCTTCACAGGATTCATGAGTAAATTCGAGTTGAGCCAATCTGGCATATAACTGATGTTGGGATTTGATGAGTTCTCCATGACCTTCGTCAAGTCAGAACTCATGATAGAAGGATTGAATCACATAATAACTGCACCTAGAGGTTCAATACTTTCATTCTACTGAGTTACCACAACATACTGCTAGATATCATTGGTAGATTGTGGAACTCATCGAGCATCATCTTGATGATCGATGACTCTCGAAGGGCAGAGTTAGAATTGTTTCAACCCATCGAAAGGAGTTTCGATGATATTATAATGGAGATCATAATATATGTTACTATCAGATAGAGTGGAACCTATAGGGTCATATACAAAAGAGATTCTTGTCTGATCAAATAGTTGATCAACGATTATGAATCATTGAAGGATATAATCATCAATATGATTGATGATTAACCTTATGCAAAGTTGTAATTAAGTAATTCACTAAGTGTTAGTGAATTATAGGAGGATTAATTAGTAATTAAATTATTAATTAACTCAATTTGATTGAGCAATGAGATTCAAATCAAGGCTAATTAAATTAGATTCAGTTTGACTTGGATTGGATTTGATTGGATCTAGCCTAAATACAAGGGAGACTAATTTCTGATTTGATAAGGACTTGGATTCAATTAATTTCTAATTAGGTTAGGATTTAATAAAAGAGTTTAGGTTTCTAATTGGATTAGGTTTCCTCCTCTCCTTGGGTCCAACCAAATCAGATTTGGATGGAGACCAAAATAGAAATGCCTAGAGTCCCAACTCACTGGGACTCTCTCCCTTGCACACACCCTAACTTCCATGCCAAATATTACATGCTAAAGGAGTTTGGCGTGAATTATTTTGTGTGAAATAGAGGGGTGCAGAGAGGGTAGGTAGCATAGTGTGATGACTCATCATCTTATCCCTAAAACCAATTTGAATTTGATTCAAATTAAGATGAGGATAAGAAGAAAAAAATTAACAGATTATGGAAAGAAAGGTGGTGCCCATTGTTTCTTTCATGCATTGACAAAGAAGTGGACATGAGAAAGAATCAGATCTGATTTCTTTGTCATGCCACTCCTCTTTTGGCATTAAAATATTGGACGCCCCATATTTTGTGGCGTGCAAAGGTGTGCTGCCTCCCATAAAATCTTAATCTCTATGCCCCCTATAAAAAGGGTCCAAAAGTTGGATGCCTAGAGCATGAGAAAAATTTCTTCTAACATGCTAAGCCTCTTCCTCTCTCTTCTTTCTCTAGTTCTTCTTGTGAGATCCAGAGAAGAAGCTATATCAACCATCAAAGAGGAGATGTCTATAAGGGAGCTAGCACTTCGGAGAGATCACCTACCTCAGATTGGAATGAGTCCTCGTGTGGATACCTGTGGAGGTCAGGCACATGCACGGCTAAAGGAACTGTTCAAATCCACGGATCATCAACTATGGTATATTTCGATCCGCACAAGATATTGAGATCTGATCTCAAATATTTATGTTTTATTTTCAGATTATGCATGTCATAGATCCGGGCATGGGTAGATTATAGATCTGATCTATTGTATGAGGGTTAAAAGGGTTTAACCTAAATCATTTCTGCTGCATTCAAAATTATTTTAAAATATATGCATGCAACCTATCCAGTTTCTAACATCTTCTTTGAATCATCTGAAATCTCAAGAGTGTGGTGGTTGAGAGGTAAATGCATATTTTTGAATGGACTCTTAGTGTTTCTTGGGTTTTCTCTTTATTTCTTTTCTTCTCTACCTTCTTCAATATGTTTGGCATACATTTAAAGCTCTTGGAAGGTTTGAAAATGAATTTTTGGCTATTGAGAGGCTAAAACTAACCGTTATAGCTATTCTGCATATTTTTGTACCTTCTGCAAAACTAGCTATTAGAGCTATTAGACACAACGAAGCTAACTCATCATAGGAACTTGAGGTTAACTTGAAGTTGATTTGGGGTTGACTCGGACTAACTTGAGTTCGACTCGAGAATATGTTAATTTAGTTGGTCTTTGTCTTTCACTTGAAACCATTTTGAGATCGACTCTGCTAAACTTTGGATCAACTTGAAGTATGCTTAAGTCAACTCTTGGTTTGAAGGAGTCAGCTCGAGAACAAACTAAAAATAGTACTCTCTATCTTGCACCTAAGAGAGTCGATTCACAATAAATTAGGGTTGACTCACAGTTATGTGCCACTTCAGATTTTGCGTATCAGTTGGGGTTGACTCTTGACTTTCAACTTTATTTTTCTCTCAGTATACCTTCTCAAACTTGCATCCCTTGATCTCAAATTCTTACAATTTTATAATATTCTTGAATCAAATTAGCCTCTTAAAAATCTCCTCAATACACACTTCATCAAACTATTAGTTTATCATATACTCAAATACTTTACATTCATTAAATTATTCCTTGGTTTAATAAAAGTCCAATATCTAGTTTAGCAAGATTGAAGTAGTAATTCATAATACAACTATCCAGTCCATTCAACTCAATGAAGCTCAAGACAACAAGAAGCAGAACTAGAACACAAAAAAGAGCATCAATGTGAAGAGTTGTTATAGGTTTATCATTCATGGAGTAAGATATCCGATGGATTCCAAAGTATGGAGAATGTGTTAGGATTGAAGCCCATGTGAGAAGACCCGACCCAGACCCAACAAGTAGGCCAAGCCCGACCCAGAACCATGCACGAGTGCAGCCCAGCACGAGCGCGACCCAGCATGCGACGTATGCGGTCTACCACAATTTTGCAGTCCACGGTGGGTGCATGGACCGAGCACCCATT
Organism: Elaeis oleifera; assembly: GCA_000441515.1. NCBI lineage: Eukaryota > Viridiplantae > Streptophyta > Magnoliopsida > Arecales > Arecaceae > Elaeis > Elaeis oleifera. Next base: position 24,866 of record KE508769.1, on the reverse strand, counting down.
TTTAGGATGTTTCTCATGATCCACGATGGACTGACGCCCATTTTTTCAGACATTTCTCATAGTATACGTGACATTCGGGGGATCGAAGGCTCGATCGAATGATAGATCTCGCTCCCGATCTTGAATGAATGGCTGAAGGTTTTTCTCAATTGATTTGGGCTTGATCTGGATGATTTTAAGCACTGATTTGGGCCGTGCGATGCAGATCCGATAGTTGAGCTTCTTTCTTCGATTCTACAGCGAATAGGAGTCCAATTTTGATGTGGTTTGGATCTGAATTTATCTGGTGACGAGCTCTATTTAAAGGGAAAACTTATGAGAAGGTTCTATAGCCTGAGAGTAGTGAAAACAATAACCAAAAGGAAGGGTTCAAGAGAAAAGAAATAAGAGACGTGAGATTCCTTTTGAGAGAAAATAAGTATTTTCTTTTGTAAAAGAGAGTCTGTATGAGCTTTTTATTTTTCTTCTTTTCTCCAATTTTATACTTGATTGTGCCATGGATTATTAATAGAAGAACATTGAAGAGGTCTTGTTCGTGGATATAGATCATCAATCAAGCTGAACCATGTAAATCTGGTATGCTTTCTTTTCTCTTGCTTTTATTGCTTGATTATCTCTCCTATTTTGCATTCTACGTTTGTTCTAGTTATCTTTTCTCTACAAAATGATCTTGTTTTCGCTATATTTGTGTGCTGCGTGGATTGAGGTGTGCTCGATTATCCCACGATCTGTTCTTTCAGTTTGATATCAGAGCGTAGGAGATTCTTTTGTAGTTGGTTTGATCTGAAATAATGGCAAGCAAGATGACGACAACAAAATATGAGATATCGAGGTTTGATGGATCAAACTTTTCACTTTAGAAGATGAAAATGTAGGTGGTATTGATCAAAGATGGTTGTGAAATTACTTTGCAAGGAAAGAACGTAAACCATAAGAGATGACGGATGTACAATATGAAGAGAAAGACAAACTGGCAATAGTAAACCTCTATTTGGCATTGGATGATTCGGTATTGTTCAATATCAAGATCGAGACTACTGCAAAAGGGGTTTAAGAAAAATTGAAGAACCTCTATGAAGGTAAGTCTTTGGTAAATAAAATTTATTTAAGACAGTAATTATATAATCTAAAGATAAAGGATGGGGCATCAGTTCAAGAGTACTTGGGTGTATTCAATTCCATTGTGAGCAAGCTTGCAGCCCTAGATGTCAGAATTGATGATGAAGAGAAAGCTAGCATTCTACTTTGTTTATGCCGGAGTCTTGAGATAATCTCATCATGAACTTGAGTTATGTTGAAATCTTTAAGATGGAGTCTATTCTTGCATCATTGCTTACAGAAGAGATGAGATAGAAATTTAGCCAAGGAAACTCTTCGAGGGAGGCCATGGTAGCATGGGATAGGCCTTTCGAAAGGAAATATGGTGATTAAGGAAAGATAAGATCTAAATCCAAGGATAAAAATAGATGAAATGCTGGAATTATGAAAAAATAGAACATGCAAAGAAAGATTGCCGGGCTAAAAGAGTTGATACAAAATCTGAATCAAAAAGCTTCCAAGGCAATGTAGCAAAAAGTGAAACTGGTTCAGCTACTTCAGATGACGGGGATGCATTGATGGCATTGGAAAGATCTGAGCTTGCACATTATTAGATTTTGGATTCGGGGGCATCTTTCCACATGACTCCTTTTAGAGAGTGATTTCATACATATAAATCATTGGGTGGAGGAGTTATCTATTTGGGTAACAATACAACTTGTCCTATGATTGGAGTGGGAGATGTTCGAATCAAGATGTTTGATAGTATAGTTCGGATGGTTTTCAGTGTACAGCATGTTCCTGCACTGTGCAAGAGTCTACTGTCACTTGAAAAGTTTTGTAAGTAAGGCTTAAAGTTTATCGGAGAGAAAGATCAATTGAAAGTATCCAAAAGATGTTGGTGGTGATAAAGGGAGTACAAATAGGTGGCCTTTATAAATTGATGGGTGAGACTCAGATGGGAGAGGTGGCAGTAGCAAGTTCAAAAATGATGTCTCTGATGGTTTGACATCGACGTTTGAGACATATGAGCAAGCATGGGCTACAATTATTATCAAATAAGGAGCTTCTTTCGAGGTTTAAGTCAGCATCACTAAAATTTTATGAAGATTGCATCTATGGTAAACAAAGAAGGATCTCTTTTTTTTATCACAGTAGCGGAGTAAAGAATTTTTGGGCTAATTCACTCAGATACTTGGGAGTCGCTTGATAGATCATTGGGTGGATGTTCCTACTTCGTCTCCTTCATTGATAACCATTCTTGAAAGGCTTGGATATAAATCCTGAAGCAGAAATCCAATATTTTGAAACCTTCAAAAAATTCAAGGCCATGGTGGAAACAAAAAGGTTTAAAATTAAATGCCTACATTCTGATAATGGAGGGAAATATTGCTCCAAAGAGTTTGATGAGTTTTGTAGTGAGCATGGAATTCAGCGATAGCTTACGTTCTCGGGACACCACAGCAAAATGATGTGGTAGAGAGGTTTAATAGAACACTCATAGAAAGGATCCGTAGTATGATGAGTACTGCAAAACTTAACGAGAGATTTTGAGTAGAGGCTATATGTACGGCTTGTTACTTGATCAATCGAGCATCGACAAAATCCCTTGGGTTGAAAATTCTAGAAGAATTTTGGAGCGACAAGCCAATAAATTATTTCTATCTCCGTGTCTTTGGTTGTGATGCATATATGTGGATTCCAAAAGAAAAGAGGACAAAATTGGACAAGAACTCTCGGAGATGCATCTTTCTTGGCTATGCTAAAAGAGTAAAGGGGTATTGGTTGTTAGATACTATCCATAAGATCATTGTTAGCCGAGATATTATTTTCAATGAAGAATTTTTTCAAGACACCAAGGAAAAGCAAGATGATGAAGCCATTACTTCTGTTGAGTTCTTTGATGCAGGTGATGAAGTGCAAGCAGAGCAAGCACAGAAGATCGACGAGGTAGTTGATAATGGATCAGGTGCAGAGTCTCCGCAATCCTCTGAGGATGCTATCTCACTGGAAGATCCACCAATGGAGTCTGAGCAACCTAGGAGGGTCATTAGACCTCCTGTCAAGTATGATGACTATGTCACTTCTTTCATTCCTTCTGCTAACCATATTTGTGCTTATGTTGCTTTGGCGAAGAAGGACGAGCCAACTTCATACAAGGAGACATGTATGTCCACCAATGCTGAAAAGTAGCATTGTGCTATGGAGGAGGAGATAGAGTCACTTCGGAAGAACATGATATGGGAGCTTGTAGTTCTACCGGAGGAGAGGAGTCCAATCGAATGTCGGTGGATCTATAAAGTGAAGAAGGATACAGATAAAAATATGGAGAGGTTCAAAGCATGTTTGGTGGTGAAGGGTTATGCTCAGAAGTCAGGAATTGATTTGATGAAATCTTCTCACTAGTGGTTCGTCTTACTACTATTCGGATTGTCTTGGCGATCGTGGTAGTCATAGATTTGGAGCTCGAGCGGATGGATGTAAAGATGGCTTTCTTGCATGGTGACTTAAAAGAGGAGATCTATATGGCGCAATTTGAAGGTTTGTTGAAAAAGGCAAGGATGAATTGGTTGTCGGCTGAACAATCATTGTACGGTCTCAAACAGGTATCGAGATGTTGGTACAAATGATTTGATTCTTTCATTATGAGTTTGAAATTTGATCGACTGGAGGCAGATCATTGTGCATATTTCTGTGGTTATGATGACGGGAGCTTCTATATCTTGCTGTTATATGTCGACGATATGGTGGTCGCAGAGAATAGCAAGATCGAATATTAGTTCTGAAAGCTCAGTTGGCTGGAGAGTTCAAGATGAAGGATTTAGGAACTGTGAACCAAATACTCGAGATGAAGGTGCTACGGGAGAGAAAGGATAGGAAGATCTGGCTTTCACAAAAGGGATATGTGGAGAAAGTTCTGCGATGCTTTAATATGCAGAATGCAAAGCCAGTGTCTATCTCGTTTCCTATTCAGTTGAAACTATCAGTGGACCAATCACCCAGTACGAAAGCAGAAAAGGCTGACATAGCCCAGGTACCATATTCATCAGCAGTAGGGAGTCTTATGTTTACCATGGTATGCACAAGACTAGACATTACACAAGCAGTGGGAGTTGTGAGCTGGTATATGGCAAATCCATGTAGTGAACATTGGACAGTAGTAAAGTGGATCCTCCGGTATTTGAAGGGGACTACTGATCATTCACTTTATTATGGTTCAGCAGGTTTGGAGTGTATTTGGTATGTTAATTCTGATTTTACAGGTGATCGAGACAAAAGAAGATCTATCATAGGCTATGTGTTCTCCATGGACGGTGGTGCTATTAGCTGGGAGTCTAAGCTTCAGTCAGTGGTGGCATTATCAATGATAGAGGCAGAGTATATTGCAATGGCACATGCATGCAAAGAAGCTATCTAGCTCAAAAAGCTTCTTGAAGACTTCAAGATGAAGCAAGATATGATGAGGATGAATTGTGATAGTCAAAGCGCGTTGCACTTGACGAAAATTCGGTATTTCACTCTCGGACGAAGCATATTGATATTCGCTGTCACTTTGTGAGAGATGTGGTTGATGATGGTCTAGTCTCATTGCTGAAAATACATACAGATGCAAATCCAGCAGATGTGTTGATAAAGCCAGTGGCTCAAGAGAAGTTCAATTGGAGCAAGGCTTCTCTCAGTGTTGGAGCTATGGGAGGTTGGCAAGGCCTCCAGGGATGACGTTCTCATGAGTTCGACACATATCTTCAAGTGAGAGAATTGTTAGGATTGAAGCCCATGTGAGAAGACCCAACCGGACCCAGCAAGCAGGCCAGGCCCAGCCCAGAACCATGCGCGAGCGTGGCCCAGTGCGAGCGCGACCCAGTGTGCGGCGTACACAGTCTACCATATTTTTGTGGTCCACGATGGGGCACATAGATCGAGCACCCATTTTCAGGACGTTTCTTGCGGTCCATAATGGACCGATGCCCATTTCTTCGGGCGTTTGTTGTGGTCTACACGATATTCGGTGGATTAGAAGTGCAATCGAATGGTAGATCTCACTCTCGATCTTGATCGGATGGTTGAGAATTTTTTCTAGTTAATTTGGGCTTGATCCGGATGATTTTAAGCACTAATCTGGGCCGTGCGATGTAGATCCGACGATTGAGCTTCTTTCTTCGATTCTATAGCGAATAGGAGTCCGATTTTGATGCGGTTTGGACCTGGATTCACTTGGTGATGAGCTCTATTTAAAAGGAGGACTTGTGAGAAGATTCTGTAGCCTGGGAGTAGTGAAAACAATAACTAAAAGGAAGGGTTCAAGAGAGAGAAAATAAGAGACGTGAGATTCCTTTTGAGAGAAAATAAGAGTGTTTTCTTTGTAAAAAAGAGTCTGTGTGAGCTTTTTTATTTTTCTTCTTCTTTTCCAATTTTGTACTTGATTGTGCCGTAGATTATTAATAGAAGAACATTGAGGAGGTCTTGCCCGTGGACGTAGGCCAACAATCAGACCAAACCACTTAAATCTGGTGTGCTTTCTTTCTTTTGCTTTTATTGCTTGATTATTTCTCCTATTTACGTTCTACGTTTGTTCTAGTTATCTTTTCTCTACAAAACGATCTTGTTTCCGCTGTATTTGTATGCTGTGTGGATTGAGGTATGCTCGATTATCCTACATTCTGATCTTTCAGAATGCCTATACCTAAAAAAGTGAAAATCTTTACTTGGCTAATGCCACCACAACAAAGTGCTAATGCCCGATAATTTTAAGAAGAAAGGTTGCAAGGTCTAAATTCATGTCCGCTATGTCAAATTCAGCTAGAAATTGTAGAACACCTCATGATTGAATCTAAGTATTCTATATACATTTGATAAGCCTCTTATCACCACTAGTTCCTTTCTAAGCACCTAACTCCTTCCTTGACTTGCGGGATAAGCAGAAAATTCAGCCCAAGTACAAGCCACATAAAGTTGTCGTCAATGCTGTAGCAGCCACTATATGCTGGTGTATCTGAAAAAAAAACAAAGGGTATTTAGATTCGAAGCATTATCATCAATGGAGGTTGTGAAGTAAGAGGTATTCCTCTATCAAGATTGGACCTCAGTCCCAGTAGACGGCTCTGTGACTTCTATTTCTTCTCTCCTCCAGCTCTACATATTTTCTGGCCAAGAGTGCAAAAGCTTGAAAGCTAGTTTCTTAAGCGACATTTTTGGATCACTCTTTTCCTAATCTTGTGGTTCTAGATGCTTGATGTCCTTGTGCATCCGGGCACAAAGGTTGAGGAACCAGCCGCTATGAAAATTCTAAGGACAAGACAGTTACATTATATTGATGTCCACAGAGTAGAACTCTACCTCAATGTCACTATAAACACATCGCAACTCACATCGCTACATGGGCCAACCTCCAAAATCACTCATATGTATTTGTCTATCCTTTGTTTTGTACTTGTTCTATTTATTATCAATCTGTTAATCTAATCCAGCTTGGGAGAGTATCTTACACCTATCTCCAAAAACAAAAGAAAAAAAAAAAGAAAACTTATTGTGGCATGGACAAGAATTCAGGATGTGGTCAAGGAAATTGTTAGACAAGTCATTTCTAGTAAACTATCTTGAGAATAGTTATTTTCCCACTATTGATGCAAATGGCAACTTGGAAATATTAATCCCAAGATATGATGCCTAACGAAGAGGAATTCAACTTGCACTCCAAAATTTCTTTATCAATTAGAATTGTATCCAATGACGAAGGAAAGTAAATCAAAATAGTAAGTCAACTAGAAAGGAAGTTTAGAAATAGTTATTTTCTCTTGGATTCTTATATTCTAATAGTTTTATAAGAGTTTGAACACCATACATATTTGCAATGCTATGGAATTTGAACATGGTATACGTATCTTTTCTCAGAAACAATGCAACTCTTCGTATTTTTTTTTGTAACGTTATAAAAGTTCTAAACAACTAGATAATTCTCCAAAATTTAGAAGTATTTACAATATTTCAGATTATTAGGACTCCTTATTAAATATAACTTCTTAGTAAGTTTTTATCCTTCTAGAACTATTACCACTATTATTATTAGAAAATATATATAACACTTTGTGCCCTCTTAATTCAACTAGAAAAGAAGAATCATCTTTGATTGTAATATTTTATGCATAATTTTAGTTTCTTTTCAATAGGTAGCATTCTTCTTTCCATCATTGATCTTTTCTGAATTATGTAAGAATTCCCATGCTATTTGATATTTGAAAGGAAGAGAGATTGGTCTTCCCATGATATTTTCTATCATTTATTTCTTAGAACAGTGAGTTACCCTTTCAAAGGAGGGAGAGAGAGGGGCGCAGGAAGAGAGAGAGAGAGAGAGAGAGAGAGAGAGAGAGAGCTGATACGTA
>KE508767.1:12071-33373 GCA_000441515.1 Elaeis oleifera | reverse complement strand
ATGTATATATATATATATATATGTATGTATGTATGTATATATATATATATGTATGTATGTATGTATATATATATATATGTATGTATGTATGTATATATATATATATGTATGTATGTATGTATATATAAGTGATGGAATCTTGAAATAGATAATCAAGCAACAAATTGAACATCGAAATATAGCATTATGCACAATGCAATATTTGAGAGAGACATCGAATGAACTGGAATGCAGTTGCCACCTACCGGCAACAGACCATACATCAAAATGCTAACAAAACATACACTATTAGTCACAAATTACCAATTAAACAACCAGGAAATTTTGCATTGAGAAAAGAAACATGCATCCAAATAACCTATGAGCACCTTTCAGTCCGGTGTAGCATGCTTGCTTCTGACCACAATGGCTGAAGTTAATAACCACTTATCACTGATTTGGTTGATAGGGAGGATACAGCATCTGCAACTTCAGATAGATCAGTTTTCATCCCAGATATTGTGGATTCCATGGATTCTTTGTACTCTGAGACAGCATCAATTAATGTCAAGAGCTCGTGAGCACACATCTGGACTTCCTCATCACTTTCTCTGACAGCATTCTCTAGCTTTTGCTCAGAGTTCTGCCAGATGATCCAGAATATGTCAGTTATTGTAAACTCTTGTCAAAGTCTAATTTACCAGCAACATCATGCTGGGATGTCAGATGAAAAGGAAAATGACAGAGAAAAATAAAATGACAAAGGATACCTTCAAGAATTCTTCTGCCTCTTTTTCCACAATGCACAACTGATCCTCCTTTGCCATGAACTCCTGTTTCATTTTTTCAGCTTCAGCTGCACATTTAGATGCGTAATCTTCCATTTCATTCTGTAGCAGCCTTAAGCGACTTGCAGCCTGAAAAAAAGGCACTCAGTATGAGTCATCTAAAAGAAGCAATATCAGACTGATTTATGGGCCACATCAAACTAAATATCTGCTTTACATTGTTGTCTTAAATCTTTCCCAATACAAAACTGAAAAAAATCAAGAGACAATAATTTGTTCTAATTGCCATGCTTTCTACAATTGTAATATTTTAAAAGAAAGACAAACAAATAATATCCTGTTAAACAATGCATGATGGGCAACCCCGATGGACTTAAAACACCGCTTATCACATTCTACATGATTAGAAAACATGGACATAAATTTCCTATACTTTCCAACCATGGACCAAAGCAGAGCATGTGCTGTCATCAAAATATTTTCATTTTACAATATGCTCAATGCTTAAGTTCTCAAATTGTCTCATTTTTCGAAGCATTTTGAACTATGCAAGTCAAAATGGACACTGAGGAACATTGATTTTGACATCCTATTGTGCACTTTTTTGATCCAAATATCCTAATCTGCAGCTTCACAATAAGGCATAACCATGCTTCTTATGCCCAAAAAATATTATGGCCCATACAGGCAAGCATGGACCGAACAAGCACATGGACACACAAGCATTGCACATAGACAGATAATATGGAAGATTTGGCAATCATAGACCGCAAGCTCCACAAAAGCTCAAGTTATTACCCCAAGAGGAAGCTGTGCTGATTATAAACATTATGAAGTTGAAGGTGTTGTCGATAATGGCAATCTCACAAATAGAAATTTCCAAGGATATATTTGATGCAAAATCTTCTACAATCAGCTAATTTTGCTGCTGATAGGTTCTTTCAGCAATGAGATGCACAATCATGGTGTATTGTATCCAGAGAAATACTGCATCATCTGGAGTTAGGTCATTATCAGTGTATTACACAACATAACACAGCGGCATTTAATTAGTCATCAGGCAAGAGATCCAACTACTACAATCTCAGTTTTGACTTCAAATGAAAAGCAACTGATACAGGATTCTCTCTTCACTCTGTTCAACAGCTAGCTATTTAAGAAGATTTCATATTCAATTCAGAGTTTTCATATGTAGGAAGTAGAACTTTCTTGTTCTTCCCAAAGATTTCATATATTTCCAAATATGCCCTCTCCTTGCGAAGGATTGCAAACCACCAAATCCACTTGATGCATGAAACTCATGTGTTACGTTTCTACTATCACTAATATGACACACTGAACCCATAGGATTCTGCACCCCATGCAAATGGATAATATATCCATTCCATGCTAGTTGGAACCTTGACAATCTAATATAACTAAACTATGTTTGCATTTGCTGTGAGTTTAGCATTCATGAAAAGAAATTCACTACTATATATTTTACTATGCCCAAAATAAACAACCATGATTTGATAGTTTCCACAATATCAGCCATGCATTTGGTGATTTCGTCCCACAAAATATGAATAACGATTATGATTTTAAAAAAAACAAAAAGAACAAAAGCAGAGAAAATCAGGGGCAAAAATTAGATGTCAAATTATTTTAGTAAAGAAACATTGATTGCTGATATTGTATTGTCTTTATTTCTAGTCCTTATCCTTTATTTGGAATGGCCATTTATTTCATCACTACATTAAATCTATTGAATAGCCAAAAACAAGCCCAAAAGGAAGAAGGAAAAATATAAAAAAATAAATAATTAGAGAAGAGCTTCTGCAACTTGAGTAGGTCTTAAGCTAAAGCCCGACAACAGGAAACCCACTTTTTGGGTCTGGATTGCTTGAGGGTTTGAGAGATGAAGAGGGCACAGGCTTAGATATCTTAAACAACCCCAAGTCAATTAGGTTCAGATTAAGCTCAAACCAAGCATGAAGCCAAGTTAATTCCAGACCAACTCGATTTAACCAAGAACCAACCCAATAAATATTTATATTTCATTATATACATGCTATGTACCTTTTTCTTCAACATAATACAAAGAGATCTATTATTGTGAATATCTCTCTCCACATAGCACAAGCAAAGCCAATTTTCCTTAATTTTGAACTGATTCTTAGGCCTGGCCTAAATGAAGCTTCTAAACTATACATTTATCAGTATTGCTCGACCTGACCAGCAGTCAAATCCTACCCATAAATCTAACACCAAACTGGATTTAGCTTCAGATGTGGTTGAATTGGGTTGGTTTGGAGAAATCCCAACCTAAGATGGGTTGAGTTGGGTTAGCATGTTAGGTACCCTTTTCTTCAACAAATATAACGAGATCTATTATTGTAAACATATCTGTCCACATAATACAAGCAAAGCCTTTTTCCTTTTTCCTTAATTTGAACTACTATTGTTACATCTGGCCTATATCAAGTATTTAAACTATACATTTATCAGTATTGCACAGCCTGACCTAACCTATCAGTTAAATCCTACCCACAAATCTAACACCAAACTGGATTTAGCTTCAGATGTGGTTGAATTGAGTTGGTTTCGAGAAATCCGACCCTGAGATGGGTTGGTTGAGTTAGCTTAAAGACATGGAGGTTTAGTTAGATTGAGGTCAACATTGAAGTTGACCCAGATAATTTTGGAATGAAAAGTTGAACGCAGCAAATGCAAACATGCAACAGCATAAATCATGCATATCCACAATGATACAGGCCAAAATAGAACTATATGGGCTAGCATAATGAAAGGGTTTCTTACAGAACTCTACAATACACATAAAGTGCTGGTACAACAGATATTGCAGAATATTACATAATACAGAAGAGCACCTGAGGTATCTTAGCGAATGTCTACCTGCGTGTAGTTGATTTGCTTGTTGCATCCCTTTTTTTTGATGAATACAAGCACAAGAAGTTACAACAGAACAAAAAGAGCCTCAAGCAAAATACCCAAATCTTTTAATGTGGTTCCTTATCTTCTCCATGTTATCTATTTAAAACTTTATAAGAAATTCTGCTTGTAATGGAGAAGACACGTAACAAGTATATAAAGAGGAAATTGCAGAGGAAAATGATGATCCTACTAAAATAAATTAACATGGATAATACCAGGATAAGAAATCTTCTAAATTTGTGCAGAAGACATTGTAAGTCCAATTTTCTTGAAAATGGATAATGAAGCTTGGAGTTACAATGCCTTTAATGCTAGGTAACATGTCAAAAAAGAAATTTTGCTTCAAGGTGCAACATGGGCTGGGTTGAAGCAGACTCAAGCGGATCCAACCCATGATTTTCAATTGGTTGGGCCTATATATTACGCAGTCAGGTTGGGTTTGAGTTGGTGACATCAACCCAATAAAAGTCCTTTTGGGTTTCAGTTGAACTTTGAAGAGTCCAGTAACCCAACCCAACCTGAACTTGACCCATTTTTGACCTGCTTACATCACAACCTGACTGAACCCAATTATGGCACCTTTTTTCAACTCGATTTTGCCTGATAAAAGCCATGGCGTAATTCATGTAGGATGTATTCCTCAATCAATAAACCAACCACAACAGCGTATTTAAAAAATTAAATCATAAGATAATGGAGACGTGCAAGATTTGAATATCAACTTTGACAGGTTAAATTAGGGAAAATGTTCCAGAGCATCAACTTGGGAGATAGCCCACCTTAACTAACCTAAGTAAACCTAATAATGTTCAGGTCAAAATATATGGACTCAGGTTAGATCAAGTTAGGATTGCATGATTTTGATTATGGGTTGGTATCGCTTAGCTCTTAACCTTACCCAACCTACCCTAAATACACTTCTAACTCCAGGTTGATGTTGATAGTAATGACAAGGACACTCAATGATATGTTTGTAAGACTAAATTGGAAAGGTAGAACATCAAGATTAAACCTCTGAGCTTTCATCCTTTAGGCACTTATGTGCCTAACCCCAAGGAAAAAAATCTGAGCTTTCATGGAAAGGCCTGATATACATGGTTGACTCCTTCCCTAACAGCTTAAGCTTTGGGGCTGTAATAGCTTGTTAACATGGTATCAAAGATAAAGGTCATGGCTTCAGATACACTTTATGCCATTTCTTTAATTCACCAGTTTATCATCTTTATTTTTCTTTGTTAAATAGTTCTCAACTATCATCTCGAATCATTCTTGAATTCTATGCCTTTATGTGCATCATCTGAGCCACATAAGGGCTTCTTAAGGACTGATTCCCTTCCTAACACATTAAGCTATGAGGAATAGTGGGTACCACATATGACTCTGTTAATGATGCTTCTATCCTTTATTAAGGCACAATGGTCGTCACTAAAAATTCTAACTGTTATCTTCTTGCAGCCTTTCAAGAGGTTCACAGTCAAGATCTGAAAGCATGATGAACATTAATTGGTACAAGAACCTGCATTACTAAATTAACATATCAAAATTTCAAAACAAATGTAACCTCAACCAAAGATTTAACAGATATGAAGATTGACCGAGATGTGAAGATTGACCAAAATTCCTGCTCCCTTTGTTCTAAACCATATACTGCCCGAGATGTGAAGATTGACCGCAGACTTCGGGAGATTAATCAATAGATTGAAGCTCTTCACCATCAGGCCCCAGCACGAGACGACGGCGACAATACTGATCCATCATTTAGCACTCGGATCATGCGAGAACCGCTCCCCGATCACTTTAGGACGCCATAGCTGAAGAGCTACGATGGGATAGCTGATCCCGTAGTCATTTGTAGAGCTTCAAGGCCATGATGCTCTTTCATGGTGCCACGGATGTTGTCTTGTGCCGAGCCTTCCCCTCCACTCTGAAAGGTGTAGTCCGACACTGGTGCTCAAACTTGAAGCCCAGGACCGTCCACTCCTTTGACCAAATGAGTCGGTTATTTGTGACTCATTTTATCAGCAACCGGAGGCAATGCAAAGGGGATCGAACTCACTGATCAATATCAAGCAGAAGGAAGGAAAGTCACTCCGATCCTACATCGACCGCTTCAATGCGGCAGTATTGGAGGTTCACGACCTAGATCAATCGGTTGCAATAACTGTCCTGAAAAGCGGGCTTTTGAAGAACGGTCTTCGATATTCACTGAAAAAGACCTACCCCCGCGATTTTATGGAAATGCTGACCCAGGCGGAACAATATGTCCGGGCAAATGAAGCCTTTGAAAATGAGCCCCTGACGCCCCCAGGAGCGGAAGAAAGAAAAGAAAAGGTCAAGGAGCCTCCTCCGAAAGAAGACTGCGGAAAGAGCCAGCGGCGTTCCAGATCTCCTTCCAGACATCGGAGGTCTCGAACCCCTCTCCAGAACCGCCCACACAAGAGCCCTGTCAGAGGGGGGCGACGCGCATCTCCGCCAAGGAGGTTCGCGAAGTACACTCCACTAAATGCTCCTCAAACTCCACTACTGATGGAAATAAGGGAGTAGCTCCCTAGAGCGATGAAGATGAGGGCGAAGCCAAGTCAGTGCAATCCAAAAAAGTATTGCCTTTACTACCACGATCATGGCCATGATACAAAAGAGTGTATCCAACTCCGGGACGAGTTTGAAGAGCTTATTCGTCGTGGGCGCCTCGATCGATTCATTAGACGCGGGCACAAACGGCACAATGAGCGGCGGATGAAACCCCAACAGCCAAAACAACAACAGGGAGAGCCTTCCGTGGAGCTGCCTCCAGTGGAAGTCATCAACACCATCACCGAGGGGCACCACGCCGTTGAGGCAAGAGGAGCCATCGAACCTTCCAAAAAGTGGAGAACTAAAGAACCCATAATTTTTACTAAAGAAGATGCCCAAGGAGTTCAGTTCCCGCACAATGAGGCGGTGTATGTATCCCTTAACATAGATAACTACGATGTACGCCGCATTTTAGTTGATAATGAAACTTCGACCGATATATTGTTTTATGATACTTTCTCCAAAATGAGCATATTCCCTGAGCAACTAGGGCGATTGGACTCCCCTCTTGTAGGGTTCATTGGTGATGCAATACCTATCGAAGGGATTATTACGATGCCTGTGATCGCTGGACGATCCCCTCGACAATCCATAGCTCGAATCGACTTTAAGGTGGTTCGGGAGTCATCGGCCTACAATGCAATTATCGGGCATCCCGGACTTAATGCACTCCAAGCCATAGTATCCACATACCACCTAAAATGAAGTTTCCAACCGAATTCGGAGTTAGCAAGGTTCAAGAAGACCCGGCCCTAGTCCGACAATGCTACGCAATCGTGCTCCATGGATCGAAGCCCACCGAAGTATACTCAATCGATGGGCTGGACACTCGCGACAAACTCACGAAAAAACACGGAGAATCGATGGAAGACCTTGAGACGATTCCACTGAATGACGAAAACAAGGAGCACACGATCAAGATTGGATCAACCTAGATCAAGTAACCAAAAAATATCTTATTTCTTTTGTAGAAAAATGCGGATGTGTTTGCCTGGACACCTGCCGACATGCCAAGCATTGATCCTGTGGTTATGACACATCGATTGAGTATCAAACCAACTTATCAGCCCGTCAAACAAAAGAAGAGAAGCTTCGCGCCTAAGCGACAAAAAGTGATAACCGAAGATGTGGACAAATTGCTCGATGCTGGCTTTATCCGGGAGGTAAGCTACCCCGACTGGAGAGCAAATATGGTCCTTGTCAAAAAGACGAACGGCAAATGACGGATCTGCATCGATTTCACCGACTTGAATAAGGTATGTCCGAAGGATAGCTATCCCTACCTCTGATCGATCAGCTGATGGATGCCACTTCGGGACATGAGCTCCTCACCTTCATGGACGTCTTCTCTGGATATAACCAAATCCGGATAGCACCTAAAGATGAGAAGACGGCTTTTGTTACTGACCAAGGTCTATTCTATTATAGGATTATGCCCTTTGGCCTAAAGAATGCAGGTGCAACTTATCAGCATCTTATGAACAAGGTCTTCAAGGATCAGATAGAACAAAATATGAAAGTTTACGTAGACGATATGCTTGTCAAGAGCTGAACCTCGCAAACCCATGTTGAAGACCTCGAAGAAACCTTCACCACCCTTCGGAAGCATCAGATGAAGAACCCGACGAAGTGTGCTTTTGGAGTTACTTCAGGCAAGTTCCTGGGGTTTATGCTCTCAAGCCGGGGATCGAAGCCAACCCCAAGAAGATTAAGGCCATACAGAAAATGAATCCATCGAGGACCGTAAAAGAGGCTCAGCACCTCATTGATCGAGTGGCGGCCCTAAATCGGTTCGTCTGCAGAGTGCTGCCTCCCTTTCTTCCAGATCCTGAAGCAGCCTAAGAACTTCCAATGAACCGAAGAGTGCCAGCATGCATTAGAGAAGCTAAAGAATTATCTGGGCTCTGTGCCGCTCCTTAGCAAGCCGAAACCAGGCGAAGAACTCTACTTGTATCTGGCGGTCTCCATGGTTGCCATGAGCATCGTGTTAGTTTGAGAGCAAAACGAAGTTCAAAAGCCAATCTGTTATGTCAGTAAGATCCTCCATGACATTGAGACCAAATACACCAGGTTGGAGAAACTCATCTTCACCCTTGTCATGGCCGTCCGAAGGCTTCGACTCTACTTTCAAGCACACCCTGTCGTCATCTTGACAGACCAACCTCTAAAAGCGGCCTTACATCGACCCGACACATCTGATCGACTGGCTAAATGGATAGTTGAACTGATAGAATTTGAAGTGGAACTCAAGCCTCAGCCTTCTATAAAGGCCAAGATCCTGACGGACTTCATCACAGAATGCACCATCCCGAAGGACCAAGAGAGGCCCGAGATGGTCCTAGAAAGGACTGAATCTATTGAAGATGGCGCTCCCGAAGAACCAAGCGAATTTTGGGTGGTGCGTATAGATGGATCTTCCAACTCTGCTGGATTGTTGGCATTAAGTTTTTTTAAATGAAGCCGGCATTAAGTTTGTTGGCATCATTTAAGTGAAGCCAGCAAACCCCATATCAGCTTCATTTAAAAAAATATTTTTTTAAAAAAAATATAAGAAACAGAGATGGGTCGCCCCTGTTTCACGCCGCGAAGCCGCAAGAGGCGTTTACGCCGCCCGACGACCACGATGGCCCACCGGAGGCCCTCCGACAGCCCCTCTGACGGACCCCTCTCCCTCTTTTCTTCCTCTCTTTCCTCTTTCTCTCTTTTCTTCTCCGGCACCGGCATGTACCATTTTTCATGCTGAAACCGTCTCAATTTCCTGTCGGTATGGTTCGGCACGCCCCGTACCGAGCGATGCGGCCCGATACAGCATTTTCTGCTCACAAGCATATTCCTGGAGTAGCTATCCGATGGTTTTCCAATAATGCGGTCCCAGCAAACTTCAGAAAAGACTACCATATAAAATAAAGAGTCCATCCATGAAGGTGTGCACGAAAATCCTCTTTTTATTCTCTTCAAATATTTATATTTACAATAGCGGCGCCATGAAAGAGCCGCAACAACCAAAAAAAGAGGGGAAAGAAAAAGGAAGAAAGGAGAGAGTAGGGGGCGAAAACAGAACGAATGATCAAGGCTTAATCCTCATCTTCTGAGAAAAATGTCCCGACTTCTTCATCACTATTTTCAGAGCAAAGCCGATGCAAGTCCAACTGTGGCATCAGATGCTTGATGCGGACCTTGTAGTTCTCGAAGTTCTGGACAAACCTGCTGGCGGAGGCATCGAGGAGCTCCCCCTTGAAGGCATCAGAGGCCTTGTACTCCGTAATACAACGGAGTCTTGCTTCGGCAATAGCGTCAATCGCAGTCCCCTGGTGGGCCGCCCCTCCCAAAATAGAGGACCCCTTGTCGGGGGCCCTCGGAGGAATCGACTCCAACAGGAGAGCCTTCACCCTCTTGGGCAGAGACTTTCGCAGGCGCTTAGCTTTTTCCTTGCAACCTCCTTCACGAGTTGTGGTGATGGCTCCATCACTGCAAATCGCCTTGGGAGAATTAGCGGGGGTTCTCAAGCGAATGCCCCAACTGCAAGGAGACACCCTATTTATACAGGTTCTAAACAATGTGCACCCAACCATCCAGCAGTCAGATCATGCCACACGTCCAGACTTGAAAGGTCAATCGCCGCACCTATTGACTGTATGCTCCTGTTATCAAGGCACAACCGGCAAATCGCTTCGAGTTCCACTCCAACCACCACGTGGCGATCCAAGATTAACTTGGGATGACTCCCTGGTTTACTCCCTCGAAAGGACCTGACTACCATTATGGCAGGCAGAGTACCCAAGCGTACTGCAAGCTCGTGTTTGGATTTTCGAAGAATAGATTTGCGCGCCAACTTTGATCGAGACAAAGTCAACAATCCGAACTCTCTGAACTCGTTCTAAGTAAGCTTTAGATTGGCCCATCGAGAGTCTTTGGATTAGATGGGCCTCAATCAAGGTGACAGTAATCTGCAATGAAAAGTCTTCGAAAGTACTGTCAATAATATAACTTGACAATTAACTAATAGAATGATCCTTTCCCACGAACACTATCCTCTTGCGACCAGCGAAGCCGAAGGCCTCGATGACCAAGAAGCGGGGGCTAACCTATACGGACCCCGAAGGACCCTCGTTTTTCAGCGAGCTAACGCTCATGAAGACCTTAATCATGCGAGAAGTGAGGGCTCGAAGCCCACTGATCCAAGATATCAACAACGAAGACCTCGACGACCAAAAGATGGGGTTTAACCCATAGAGGACTCCTAACTCCTCGCTTTTCAGCAAGTTGAGCATCGAAAGATCTTAGTCTTATGAGAAGCAAAGGCTAACCCTAGAGAGCCTTCGAAGGACTAACCTATAAGGACCTGAAGGGCCCACCAACTTCGACTGTCCGAGATGAAAGTCTCGATCGAACTTTAGGAGCTTCTCGGAAACGCTTCACCCCCGGGCGAATATAACCATAAGAAGGTTGTTTCACTCATGAGCATGAAGACGGCCGAGAAGTGCCCTTTAAGTGGCAAAGCCGTAAGGCCCGACAGCCACAAACATAAAAGCTACAGCCCAAAGGCCACAAGCATATAAGCTACGACATGCATGCGACCGAAACTGACAATACCCATCACTGGGACAAGCCCTTAGCTCCTCCTTGCCCCCAAGCAAGTTGAGAGAGCATTCTTCGTTCCGAATAATACCGTCGGCTTCAGTCAATCACCGTATATCGAACAAGGCACATCAACAGCAGTTGCACAGGACCAAAGACAAAAAAAGTGCAAAAAGAATATTTACTCCTTGAAAGTTAGGTTGTCATTACAAAGACAACAACTTCAACAGGTTTGTGCCACACCAATAAGCCATCGGGGGTCCCCATGTTGGGATCCTCCCATTGGCAGGGTTGCAACCCCCCTGAGGACCACTTCAACTGCCGCATGGCCATCCCTCTCAGAAGCGCGCATCTCCCGGGCATACGGATGGAGATGCCTGCGGGAACGCGCCTGCCAACTGGATTTCCCGCCAGAGGCTGTGGAAGAAGCCACTCTGCCAAAGAGGAAGCCAGAGCCCATTAAGAAGCCGAGGGTCTCCCCTTTAAGTGTGGCAGGGGAACAACCCCAAGCTGCCATAGATCCAAATCCTTTTCCGATATGGCCAAAGATTTTCAATACCTCCCATTCCAAATCGAAGCCCACATGGATCGTGGCGGCCAGGCTTGAGGAGCTAACTCCCTCGATCATGAGACATCCATTCATTGCTGCACCATGAAGTGTCACAAGTGGATCCTAGAAGAACAAAGGATCCTCTTTTTAAAGGAAGAGGGAAGTAGGTCACCCCTTGACAACCCCGTCCATAAAGATGGGTATTAGTTAGGGAGGTGTCACATAAGACGAACTTATCTATCGACAAGGAATCTAAATCTTATGCCCTTACGGAATTCTCATTCCCAAGACACACAGCGACAGAAGCGGTGCCCTTGAGATTCTACGAAAGCAGCTTTTCAAAAGAGATTCTCTGGTGCTCTTGAACACCTCCATCTTTATAAGAACCCGTGAGGGCCCTATTTCTCCTAACGTTACTGGCCCTACATGGAGTTTGAACTCCTGGTCATCTCTAATTAAAAAAAAAAAGAAAAAAGAGAAGAAGAAATCAAAATCGGCAAGGAACGAAGAACCACCTACGATGGCACAAAAGACAAAAACAATTAACCAAGAGAGGTCACCGAAGGAAGCCGCTGGCAACCTAGAGAGACTGAAGGTGGCCGGAAGGGGAACTTCTCTAAGAGCTCGAAGGAGGCCGAAAATTTGGTCGAGAAGAAGGAAAAACTCAGGGAGCATAAGAAAAGTCAAAAAGAAAGTGCAGCTCCCTTTTATAAGTACGGAGAAGCCAATACAGCCGGACGCCAGATCTCCCCTGACCGACGAATAGCCAACATCTGACGCAGCCCCATTGGCTGGCAGAAATCAACAAACAATCCAATTATGAGTAACACTCGCAACGAAGTACGCCACCCTTTGAATCCTGCAAATCCACCTCACCTTTCTAGGTCATGATTAACCCTTGACATGACCCTCCTTTTTTCGAAAAGGCGCAAACACGTCATTCCAACGGCAGCGGTTGTGTGTCTATAGCGGCCGTAGATCAGCTTACTCCCATCATCCGAACCCTCTCCGATTCGAACTCAGGAGTAGGGCGCCATGTGTTGGGGGGTAATATATTACCCATGCCGAAAACACATGGCGACGGAGATCTTACTTCGGCCCGATCCGATCCCCACCCTCCAAGACCGCCACCACAGCACCGATTGGTGGTGAATGAGTATAATTTCAGTGGTAGATATATCATCCCAGAACTAAAGAAGCCACGCTGAAAGAAATCATTCAATGCATAATAAAGCAACAGGCCTCACTTTGGATCCAACCAATCCCCGTCTTCTTACCAGCCCTAACTTCGGCCACTGAACTTGGCTGTGGCAGCCCCTCATGGTTCTGCCTGCGACTCCCTAACTACTAGCAATAGGGTGGCACCCTGGCATTAAGCATCGATCCAAGGAAGGATCTAAGTTCGGTATCGTCTCCTGCCAAAGGATCCTACATCAATTCCTGCTTCTAGCTGCAAGCTGCCTTCCCTACAACACTCGCTGGCTATCGCATTCAGAGAAGTCAACCCCCGTGCCATCCCATCAAATCACATCGCCCCCATGCGGGGTCATGCCACTCCAACGGCTGGCTGCGCGCCAAGAGAGGCCACGTCAAATCAAACCATCCTATAGGTGGCTAACTGCGTGTCAGATAAAGTAACGTCTGCCATCTTAGTCCAATCCGGAAGGAATGATTATCTGGACCACGCCTAGGTGAACCATCCAAGTTCCAAACGAATAACACGCCATTGCAACCCCCGTATTTCATGAGTTTGGACATCCTGGGAGGTACGGGCGAAGGGATCAGAATGGTCTCCCATCATTCTTCCCCATATGACTTTCGCTCCCTATAAATAAAGATAAAAAAGGATCCTCTAGATATGCAGATACGCACACACCTCTAAACTTTTGTTCCCTCCTCTATTGCATTTTCTGACTTGGACGTCAGAGGGTCTCCGCCAGAGCCAATTCCGATCAAGACTTCTTTGTAGGTCACCTTGCACTGACTGTCTCCAGCCACCCGACCGAAGTCAGGAATCTTCTGCAACACTAATGATAGTTGAGAAATGATATATCTAGTGGCTAGAAAGGTTGCAATGGATATGGTAGGGGGGTATACAATTTGCACCCACATGATTTAAGTCCAATCATCAATAAGCATTGTTTCACTCATGCCACACAAGATATGGACTATGGCACACAACGTTAAGCCCGTGAGAATACAATAGCATCCAAAGACGGACCACTCAAGGTGGTTCAAGATCCAACAATGACATGGCTGATGATCTAGCACATGAAGTACAGTCTTTGGATATCTCTGGATCGTCATCTTACACCAAATCCAAGTCTACACACCCAGCATACAAGTGAAAATTAGTATAACATAAGTTCTCCATTAATGCCAGGCTAATCTAAGCCAGCATTTCAGCTGAAAATTAAACCTTGTAGACTTCAGAATACTTCGTGTACATACAACATAAATTGATCCATTAAATAGCTTGCTTTCTATCATATAAAGGATCGCTTATCATTAGACATTTTCCTCATTTTGTTCCTTTTCCAGCCAAGGAAGAGCTCATTGGATTTGGCTATTTATCTTCTATAAGCTAGGAAAGAGTTTGCCTTTCTGATTTCAAAACATGCTCATCATTTTCCAGATGTCTTCTACACTTCTTATCCCACTGTAAAAGATAATTGCCCAGAACAGACTGAACTTCCTCTCACACTTGCATCTCAATCGCCCTTTATGATTAGCAATTACTTCTGGAGAAATCCCCCCAATGTCTAACATAGTGGAACATTTTGCCCTTTCAATCTTCCTAAGGTCTACCAGAAAGAAGTACAATAAGTACTATCGGCATGAGAATCTTCTGAGTTGTCCTCTTTTACAATAAAGATGGAACTCTCCTTAGAGAAAATGATAATGCACTAACTACAAAATGGAGCTTAAGTGTTAGAGAAACATTATTCTTACCAAATCATGTTTATTAGATCATCGCCCCCTGCTGGCAATCGGGTGCGCTAGGGAATTTCTTGATCATTTTGTGGGGCCTGTTCATCAATGGAACATGCAACAATTTCATACTTTGCTGAGACTTCTTGTTGTCCAATTCCTCTCACCAAAAATTTTGATCAACCTCTTTTGGTTGTAGAATTACTGTCTCAAGCTCAGTAGAACTATAAGATCTATGTCCTTGTCCTACGATAATTTAAGATGACTCAGAAAATCACATTCAGTTGTAGGAATTTCATAGTGGATTAATGGAAAATGCAGACAGTCTCCTACTTTGCTGACATTTCTTATTGTCAGATCCCTCTCTCCAGAAGTTCTACCAGCCTCTTTAGCAGCAGAAATGCTGCCTTGAGCTCAGTTGATCAATTAGATATACACGACTGCCCATTGATAATTCTTGAATGACTTAGAAATCATCAGGTTCCCCTCTTTAACTACCACAAACCTTCCATAAGATAACCTGCATATTGTCAAGCAAAGGACAAGAGTGATAAAGTTCTATAACAGGCCTTAAAGTTCAGTTGTCACCAAGAAATAGTTTTTATTGGAAAGAATCGCATAACTAAGTGACTAGGATCGTCCATGTCTACCAGCATGTAGGATCATAAAGCTATTCCTTAGGCAGATAGCAGGCTTATGCGAGTTATCCATTAACTAGGTTTTAGTACCACCAAAATTGAATCAAAAAAGAATCATATTCCTAATTTTTATGTTTCTATTTAGAGAATGAAAAACATATACCTAAAAAGAATTTATGGTATAGAAATTATTATATAAAGGTTACAGACTCACGTCATCAATTTTGAACTGGAGAGCTGCAAGGCGGTCCCTCTTCTCATCGAGCATCTTAACATTTTCCCGTGATTGTTCTTGTAGATTTATTGATTCCTCCAATTTTGAGACGGATGCTTTCTTTGTATCCTCAGCAAGAGCGCTGAGTGCAGGTTTTAGGATAGTTTTGTAATTGGTGCCCAATACTTCAGCTGGAGAAGATCCTCTAGCATTCAGGACATACTGAAAATCATTTCCAAGTTTTAACCTTCAAAACAGTAGAAAATAAAATGTCAAAAGGCATCAAGTCAGTGACCACAAACAAGCTGATAAAACAGAAATCAAGAAGAAAATAACAAAGAATGCAGATATGAAATAAAGTAAGGCAAGAGCAACAGGTGAGTTCATATATATGAGAAATGCGGGAATGTCCTAGGTTTCAGATAGCATATTGTAACTCTCCAAGAAGAAATGCACCAGGATCCTTTGTAATTAATTCTAGGTTTCAGAAAGTGATACAAAAGACAATTGTAGAGTTCAAAAATGTCCAATGAATCCCTAAGTTCTAAAAATGGCTAGTGTTTTAGCATTTCAATTAATCAGAAAAAGGTTCAAAACACTAATCTATCTCAACATTCAGATGAAAAACTATAGGCTTTAGAGATTTAAAACATTTTCAAACTAGATTTGTTTAAGGATTCAAAAGAAAATGTATACCCAAAACAAAAGTACAAACTAACTTGAAAATGAGAGGTGGTAAAGGAATTTTCTCAAAGAAGGAACACAACATCTAAACTCGAAAGGAATGCCAAGACTTGAAAACACAATTTAAAGACATGGAATACTTACTCAAAGTCCAGTACCAAAGAAACCACAGAAGCCTCATCTGAGCTTTCCTATCTTAGGAAAGGCACATCCTCTTCTTCCTCTTTTCTTCCTAACCTACCCCTATTGATCTCTGCATATAGGCATGGAAAGCCAATTCAGGTGATTCATTACGTCAGTTAAATAGTCAATCCAAGAAGGTCTTTCAGGTCAATTGGGTGAGCAGGTTACACAAGTCAGCAATTCAACAACCTCAAGAAACAGGGTGAATTCACATGAGTTTTCTAAGAAATAAAGTTCTTCTAATAATTTACGGAATTACTTAATGGAGTTTGTTAAAACTATAGCTTTCCTTATAGCCTAGTTGGCCACATCAGTACAAAGCAAGCTTTGTTCCTCATTGGCTCTTTGTGAATCCCATCTGACCTGTTTTCTCCCTTGTGCTTGGCCATGGCCTCCTGCATCAACATGCCAATAACCACTCCTCTGCCTTCCACCTTTCTTCATCAGGCATAGGATAAACGCACTAATATAGCTGCCTCCCTTTTGACCTTAACTCACCACAAATTTTTAAACAAAATAAGGATGTACTCCGGCATAAAATGAGAGGGAGAAATATAGAGAATAAAGACCAAAGTAAGAGGGTCACACATATTCTCTTGCCCATTATTCTTAAGCAACAATGAGGTCATACTCGGTGAAAATTCCTTTTCTCCATCTTGCTCCATCCCAAAGTTGCTCCTTTTGTACTTCTGCCAATGAAAAATATTTTAACAACACCAGCATCATATTCTTGTATAACCTCACATCTAAACATCCCCAATATTACAGATGCACCAATATTTGGTATGTCACTGCTTTGCCTTTGGAAATTGTATCATCTTTGCTGCAGAACTTATAAGAAATCAGCTTATAGAAACAGAATGTATATCCATAGGGTTCGAGAAGTTTGAGCTTTATATGATAATTTAAGAGAAATATTTCAGTGAAGAAAAGGACCAAAAGTTCCATGGCAACCTTAACCTTAGATTCAAGGTTATTCCACTTCTACAAAGATGAGTCACAAGTATTTTTCAGGATGTAGCGAAAGAAAAATTATGTTTGCCCCAAGTACAAGTAGTTATATCACCATGAAAAACTGTTTTCTGTTTTACAGGGGCATAATTTAATGTATAGCATTGGTACATGTTTCCAAAATTATCCAAACAAACCATCAACCAAAACCTCCTTTCCCAGTCTTGAAGCCTCTTCTTCCTATCCCATTCTTAATTTAATCACATCCATCTTTCCTACATCAGTATATATGATTTCCTTTGATCAAAATCAGTTGTTTCATAAGAAATTGTTTCCATTTTTTCCCTCTTTAAAACACCAATTCATGCCCAATAACCAAAGGACTTCTTTCTTCTTATTTTTTGCCTGAACTTTGAAACAAATTACAGAATCACCAAAGACACTTACGTTTCCTGGGCTTCTATCTCTTTCACACAGTCATCAAAACTACCAAGAGAAAAGCCCAGCAGGACTTCATAAATGCCCAGGAGAAGATAATTCTCACTTTTAGCTGATATAGGAAAGCAGGGTAATGGAAAAGCATTATGTTAAATAAATTTAAAGAGTAAAGTTAAATATTCTGAAGAATAATATCATTTTGAAAAACTCTCTAAGGAAATGTCTAATTAAGATAACATGTAAATCATGAATTACCTCCCATTTGAATTCATAAAATAATCAAGAATCCAAATTGCTTAACAAGGAACGTTGATTCCCAACTTACGTACCAGATCCAAATTTTGGGTGGGCTCAAAATAGCAACTTCTAAATGTTAAGTACCTCCCATTTGAATTCAATAAAATAATCAAAAATCGAAATTGCTTATCCATGAAAGTTGATTCTCCAACTTTAGTACCAATTCCAAATTTTCAGGTTGGCTCAAAATAGCAACTTCTAAATGTTAAGGTAATCCACACACCTTAAAGCCTCACAAATTCTAGAATATCCAAACATTGCTAAAATTTGAAGGTTCATAAAAGAACTGATTTACATGTTAGTGTCCAAGAAATACCATCTATTTTATTACTCTTAAGCACATTGCACATCAATAGACATATATATTTCTCTAAGCATATAGTGGATTATTACATCATACAGAATTACAAATACCCACTTTCCCTTTTAAGAGCCATGGTTCCTCTCTCCTAAACCCAAACTTACTCAAGTACCCACTTTCTATTAACGTAATTAAAGGCTTTACTCCATACCTCTATCTGAGCAACTAAATTGATCTTTGCCGCATCAGTCAGCACTATTTCATCTAAAAATAACATAAATCACAATATCCTTCTACAAGGCAACAGTATCTCCATCTCCAACTAGTGCAATAAGATACTGGGTCACAATTGACCAGAGTTTGAAGATGCAATTATGTTTCAGTTTCAGATCAAATTTTGAAGCTTTATCCAAAAAAATATTCAAAAAATAACGAAAAGTAGGAAAATAAGAGAAACAAAAAATGCTAAGGAAACATATATACAGTTTTGAATTATATTGTATTGCTAGCAATCATCAAAGTTACAATTCCTGTGTTTCTGGATCACATGCCTGAAAATATGAAAATCATAAAGATCTTTGAAAACCAATGAAATGTTATAGAAGTATGATTGGTAAAAACTAATGTAGGAAAACCTGCTGCTATATTTAGAATATACTACCATAGAGCTATATATAAATGTGAATTTGATATAATCACTACCATCATACTAATCATCTAATACTGACATAAAACCTAGAATCTACATCACCGGGGATTTAAACTTAGGGATGGCAATTTACTCTGCCCCATTGGCTACCCAACCAGACCTGACCCTAATAGGGCAGGTTCTAACCTAACCTACAGCAAATCTGGTGCAGGTGAGGGTAAATGGTAAAACCCGCCCCGAACTTGACCCAAATATACATAACTCTTCATAAATCCCCTCCCCACAATTTACCCTAGTTGCTCCACTCATAAAAAAGATTGAACATGTGAAAGATTACATATTGTGACGCTAAGTTGTTTATATTTTAGTTAAGCTTTTCTTAGTTTAAAGGACATTAGACTTCTATCTTTTAGTTGCATTTCTATTCTTGTTGAAAATTTAATTTGTTATGCTCTATATCTCTAACTCTTATTTGCTTAATATTATCTTAAGTACTAAGATTTATTTTATATTCTTTTTATTTGTTGGATTTGTATGCTGAAAAAATACTTATTCTAGATTTATGCTACCTGATCCGTCCAACCTACCATATCTAACTCTACCCACTGTCCTTCCTTGAGATGAGTACAAGTGGGTATAAGTAATGGCCTATCCGACCCATACCTGACTCATTGTTGTCCCTATTTAAACTAAGAACTAGCAAAACTTAAGCTTAAATATTGTGCATAGACTTTGTCTCCTACTTCAATTTGAAGATTATCTTTAAGACCCAAAAGATTCTCTTACATGCTAAGGACAAATATACATCTAAAATTGTATACCTTTGATCTAGTTACCTTTCTCATAATTAACCTTAACCTCTAACCTTAATTGCATTAACAAATTGTGACTTTTCTTAATATTGATATCATTATCTTTATTTTAGGACAATGCAACCAATTTGCATGCTTCTAGAATACCAAATATTCACCCTCATCATTATTTTGAAACTTCAATACAATTAAACTAATCTGATGTTGAATGTCACAACACCATATTGTGATAAAGAATTTGATTTGTTGGGGACATCACCTTATTTGGTTGGTGCAATTGCATAGAGTATAAAGAATGGGCTTGCAACTTGGAGAAAAGGCAAGCAATAGTCTCAAATGCAAAGGCATTGGTTTAACATTGCCCCTGAAAGTCTTCAAAGAAGCATAGGCCAAGACACAAAAGTGCCAGCTTGAAGACATAAAAGAGAAAAGCAAACATTCTGAGAATAAGGTTGTGGAAGAAGAAACCACCAGAAAAAAAAGATCAAATAAGGCTGAATGATCATACATTATCAATCATTTAAAAAAAAAAAAGGAAGAAAACGACTACTTCAAGGTCTTTTATTCAGCTGAAAGGGGTACCATAATTAGTCTGTGAAAGCAAATTGATGCTAGTGCACCAGGCTAAAAGAGAAATTAAATATAGAGATCTGAAGTCTAGAAATTTGTAAATATCTTCGTATGATATCAATGAAATCCCTCGTGGCCGCTGTTGCCATAACATCAGATGATTGCTGTCAAATCATGATTCATGATAAAGAATTTCCTACAGCTCATTAACAATAACAGAATTCTTTCTTCTTGGTCGGTGTTGGGGGGTGAGGGTTCTAGATTATTTACACAATAACAGCAAGTGCAGAAGATTGCAACATGAAAAAAGACCAGATGAGGCATAAAATGGGAGAAAGCTTTTACCACTTCCACCTATACCCAAACAAGTTAATAAAGTTGGATCGCATGAGCACAAAATCTAAGTTATAATTGGGTGTAGTGAAGATGGTGTAGGAAGGTAAAAAAGCTTTAGCACAGCAATATATCCCCCTCGATTTGTTATTCCTTACATCCTTGTATAAGTTATAGCCTTTAACTTCCCTCATGCAGCAAACCAGTAAAGGATGCAAAACTTTTCCTCTTACTTTTCATCAACTGAGATCATAAATACTTAAATACAAGAACTTTCCCTCTACCATTACTACTTCACTGACTTAGAAACAATTAACTACTTTTTAAAATGCAATAAACAAATCACTACTGCTTTTTGGACCATATCAACTGCCCTGTTGATGAAGCAACATATGAAGTTCAGAACAGATTTATCTCCTGAGTATGATTGAATTTGATCGGAATATATATACATACATACACACATACATGTGTGTGTATATATATGTATGTATATATATATATGTATGTATGTATGTATGTATGTATATATATATATGTATGTATGTATACATACATACATGCATATACATATATGTATATGATATGCATATACATACATACATACATACATATATATATATATGTATGTATGCATGCATGTATGTATGTACATATATATGTATGTATGTATGTATGTATGTACATACATATGTATGCATGTATGTATGTATGTACATACATATGTATGCATGTATGTATGTATGTACATACATATGTATGCATGTATGTATGTATGTATGTACATACATACATACATATGTATGTATGTATGGATACATAGATACATACATATGTATGTATGTACATATGTACATACATACATATGTATGTATCTATGTATCCATACATACAT
>KE508760.1:44835-55701 GCA_000441515.1 Elaeis oleifera | reverse complement strand
AATTTTTGATTTAATACTATGCAATAATCATGTAATAGGATCTTAGATCTAGAGATTCTCTAATTTTAAAAAATAAATTTTGATTTATTTTAGTCTTCCGCTGCCTAATCTTGAAAAAGTTTCAAGATCTAACTCTGAAACTCTAGATCTGGTTCCTTCATACCCATCACGCATTTTTACTCTGAAAAATCTCTGAAAGATCTCAAAGCGAGCTATGTGACTCTGCTCATCGTACAACTCTTACAGGTGAGTCAACATCTCTCTGATGGTCCTCATGTCTTCATACTGTCACTGAAGATCATTGGATATGGATGCTAAAATATAACACTTTGCCTTATTATTTTCATCCATCCACTTCTTAAGTGCAGCTCGTTGATCAGGAGATGAACGAGCAGGTAACACAAGTGCATCCTGATCAAGGACATGGATAAGTTCTCAAAACTAAGAACGATTCTCAAATTTTAGAGCCAATTTTTATAGTTTGTACCGATCAACCTATTGGTATCGAGGATACGGGCTAAAGGGTTGGAACTCGACATGATTATCTGTAGAGAAAATAGTTTCTAGTTAGATATTTATACTTATAAAAAAATTATTCTAGAGACTTTAACAAAGGCTCTCACTATTCTTTGAATCTCCCACACTCCTTGGATAGAGAAATGAAAATCTATACGTGATCAGTTTCAAGTGGGTACTATGATCCCATTAATTTATACACACCTCACCTAACAGTTATTGCTAAGCACAAATTAATGAGTGGATAACACTTTGTCTATTACTTCACTGAGCAAAATGCAGTGTGCTTGGTCTCTAAGTCCTGTGGTCTCACATAACAATTATTGGTATATTTTTTAGTTAAGTCAGACCTATCGTTCACTAGTAGACACAAAGCCATCATTGGGATCCTCATCTAACAGTTATTAAGCCCAACCCCATCTCTATTTCGGAATATCAAATGTCAATAGAGTGGTTATACCTTTTCGATGCAATCGAACTACTGTAATCAATCGAGAACGATCAATACCAGGAAGACATCCGCATCTCTACAACGATGGAAGACCTCTAGACTTAATATTTAGTAAGAAGATTTAAGTTTAGGTCTCTTCTAAATCAGCAGATCTGATGTCTGACTGATCAAATTCAGATCAACACATCAACATATCTAACCAGCCTAGTCGGTATGGGTGAACTCAAGTCAACAAGTAACCTAGCATGAAACTGAATCTCCTAAGATGGTCAGGTATTTTAAGATGAGTGGAGGTTCTCCCGTTGCTTTTCTTAGACACCAATCAAATTGGCCAAGTCAGACAACAGAACCAATTAAATAACCACCATCTAAATACTTATCTTAGACACTAAATTGATCGATTACAATCAATCAGGTTAACCTATTGAAATGGGCCCAAACTATAGAGCCAAATTTGGTCTTAAGTCAATCAACTCATATTAAAATGTGAATCGATATGACCAACTACAACTAAACTTGACTTTGAGCCCCTTTGATCTAATCCTAATTAACCATTGATTAGGTTCAATCAACTGTTCAAAATCAACAATGGATTCTAGCCTGATCTAATCAATTTTATCCTAATTGTAGTTTGATCACTAAACCTAATTTATTCAACCCATACCCACATGCAATAATATAATTTTAGATCTAAAAATAATTTTTAGATTATATTTTATTGCATGCATTAGTGGCTTATGATCTTGAAATAATTTCAGATCTAAACCTAATATCATATATCATATATATATAGTTTCAGATCTAAACTAAAATATGTATCACATATATATTAAATTTTAGATCTAAATTAAAATATATATATCAAATATATATATAATCAGATCTAAATAATGATTAAAATATTTTAAAATATTTTTAAAAAATCAATTCGCATCAAATTAGGATAACCTTTTCAATATAGGAATAAACCCTATAACAGGACAATCTTATACCAGTTTGATGTGAATATTTAATCATTCTAATTTCATATCTAAATGTGAAATAAGATATATCACATTGTTAATTTTTAGATCTAAAGATTGATTTAATTACTTCAAAAATAGTTTTCAAAATCAATCAATCTTGTGCTAGAACAATCTCTTCAATATACGGGGTAAGCTCTATATCAGGATAATCTTATACTAACATAAGATCAATTTTAAATCACCAAATTTTTAGATTTGAGACAAAAATCAGATTATATGTGTTCTTAAAAATCTGACTCTAATATCACTGTTAGAAAATTGGATAGGATGCATGCATAGATTTCAAAACTTTTCAATTTGAGCAAAAAAAATAATCAGATTAAATTTTTTAACCCCACATGCATTAGATCTCATTTAATCCCATCCAACTCTAGGAGTAAAGATGTGCATATAATCTGAAAAATAAATAAGGATGAGATCAAATCTCAATACTTTTATACGAGTAGAAATTCACCGCTATCGATGATCTCAAGTTCGAAGGTCCTTGAGCCGTACACTTGTCCAGCCTCTACAGGTATCCATCGAGATCAACCTTGAATCTTTCTTCTCACGTTAGATTTTTCTTCTTCAAGAAAGATTTATGCCTCTTTGAACGTTGATCAACAAATGATCTGGACTGCAACTTCAACCTTTGAACTGCAACCTCCTTATCCTCATTTCTTGGCATGTAGAAGGATGGGACACCCAACTCTTGGGCATTGGAAAGAGAAGAGAGAGAGGGTGTGGCATGGAGAGGAGAGATGGAGAGAGATCTAATTTTTAATCAAAATAACTAACTTATAAAATCCTAGGAGACCTTCTCTTTATATAGGCTTTTCCTGATTCAAATCATTATTCAATCAGGCTAAAAGGTTAGATCTTATCTCATAAGGTATTTACCTTTAATTAATTTTTTTCAAAAAATTAGACTTAATTAAAAGGCCATCACCTCCTTTGACAAGTAGATGGGGTGCTTCAGTCAAATAAGACGACTGAGTGGGTGCCCCTCAGTAAGAAGGTAGGTGGTTGGGGCGCCAACCCTTGGCGCCCCATTCTAGGATTTTTCATGCAAGAGAGGGGGTGTGGCCCCTCTCTCTCTTCTTCCATGCCTAGCCACAAGAGGGGGTGGGCCCCTCTTACACTATCCAAGGGGTTAGCGCCCCTTAGTCCTAGCAAGAAGGGAGAAAGGCGCCACCACATCTTTCTAAAAATTTCTACACTACATTAAGAGATAATGAGGAGATAATAAGGAGATAATGAAGAGATAATTTAGCCAACTCATTGACTTAATCCAATCTTCTTGGGCTCACAATTATGCACCCAACTAAATCCTAATGGATTTAGATTAGGTTCAATGCAATGGACTTGATCCAATCAAAGTTTTGAGAAGAATTAGGTTTAACCATGTGCTAGCATAGTTCTCTTAAACATAATAGGATTTAATAAATCTTAATCCAATTAGAACTTCATAAGCCCAATTGACAAATTCAAGATTAAATCTCTTAATGTGTGACCCCATAGATTACATTCTATCTAGTAGTGAGATATATTATGATCTCCATCATAATATCATCAAAACTCTTTCAATGGATTAGAATAATTCTAGCTCTATCTTTTGAGGATCATCGATCATCAAGATAATACCCGATAAGTCTCATAATCCATCAGTGATATCTAGCAGTATGTAGTGGCAACCCAATAGAATAAAAGTATAAATCTCTAGGTGCAGTTATCATATGATTCAGTCTTTTATTGTGAGTCCCAACTTGATGGAGGTCATGGAGAACTCGTCAGATCCCATTATCAGTCATATGCTAGATTGGCTCGACTCGAGTTCATTTGTAAATCTTGTAAAATTTTTTTCAGTATTCACACTAACTTTGGTCAAACACTTTCTAAACTTAGTCTCGCGAATCACATAGGACTTCTCTTTTTCTATCAAGATCGATAGATTTCATCTAGATGCATCCTACTCCAAACAGCGAACCTGAACCTATTGAAGCCAACATACACAACAAGGGCCTGAATAGCTAGGGATCAAGAGAACATACAATCAAACTCAGGAACCTCGCTATGAATAGTCAATAATACCGTAGGTCAAAGGACTACTCACACCACTGCAGCATCGAGAAAATCACTGACGAATAAGTAAACATCCATATGATTTCTCATGATGGTCATGCTCAGTGCAAGTTATTCTCTAACAACCACTCGCACCCTCACTCCAGTGTTCCTACACTGCAGACTCAAAACTCATCTACCCATAAAAGAGATAAATTGTGCACCGATCTGAATAGTATCAATGTCTTCTGTGATGATCCTTTGATCGAGAGTGTTTAGAAATTAACCACTAATTAATGTATATCTCAAATTTTTAATACTTTAAGAATATATAAAATCATCTTTGTTAATTTTTAGGACAAATTATGGACACATAAACATGATTGAAATAAAATATCCTTTATTGATAATAATAATATTACAAATACAAGATTAAGTCCTGAAATTACATAATGTGTATGCTAACAATTAACTTCTAAAGCACAAATCTAACATTAAAAATATACTTTTTCATTCATTTGATATAATTTAAAATCTATGTAACAAGCAAATGCAAGTAGCAATCTAATAGCTTCTAATTTAGCTATTGGTGCATATGTTTCATCAAATCTATTTTTCTTTTAGTTATATCTTTTAGTAACTAATCTTATTTATTTTAATTATATTATCATTTTCATCTAATTTACTCCTAAATATCCATTTGGTGCTAATTATTGGATGATCAAATAGTATACTCACTAAAGTCCAAATATTATTTTCTCAAATTGATTCAACTCTTCTTATATAGCAAGTAGCCAATTTAAACTATTTTCAGCTTTCTCTATGCATTTGGATTCAATTTGAGAGATAAAAGCTAAATAATCATAAGTATTTCTGAGAAAGGCTCTAGTTCTTATCCCTTGTGAAGGATCATTAATTATGAGATCTTTTAGATGGTGTGTACATATCTCCACTCCTTAGGTAAATCCTCATGCTCTTTGTTCATATTTTTCTCAAGATTCAATACTTCTTCATCATCTTTTGTTTCTTCTCCTCCATCTTGACTTGGTTTCTTCTTCAAATTAAATTCTTTTATCCCATTTTTTAAGATACTTGCATCATCATCAATAGTATCTTCCTTTCTTGAGGAAGGATTGTTAACTTCATTAAATACAATATGTATAGATTCTTCAACAATCAATATTCATTTGTTGAATACTCTATATGTCTTGTTGGATGTGGAGTATCCTAAAAAGATACCCTCATCCAACTTGATATCAAATTTACCTAAGTAATCTTTCTCATTATTTGATACAAAACAATGACATCCAAAGATATGAAATAGCAAATATTAGGCTTCCATCTTTCCAAGCTCATAAGAGATTTTTTTTAAATGGGATAGATTAAAATTATATTTAGGATATAGCATGCAGTGTTAATGACTTCAGTCCAAAAATATTTTGAGAGACTCCCTTCACACAATATAGTACAGACCATCTCTTCTAAGATTCTATTTTTTCTTTCAACTATCTATGTTGTTGGGATGTTTTTGATGTTGAAAAGTTATGTTCAATGCCATATTTATTATAGAAATTTTCAATATTTAATTTTAAATTTAGTATGATGATCACTATGAATGCAAATTATGATTAAGTTCTTTTCATTTAAAATTTTACAATAGAATTTTGAGAAAGCAGCAAAGGCTTCATCATTATGTGCCAAAAATAAAATCTAAGTGAAACATAAAAAATCATCTATGATCACAAGTTCATATTCTTTTCACCTAGACTTATAGTCCTAGTAGGTCCAAATAAGTCCATATGGATCAATTCAAGTGGCTTAGTAGTTTAAATTATATTTTTAAATTTAAAACTTCTCCTAGTTTATTTTTTAAATTGACATGCATCATAAATTTATCTTTTTAAAATTTAATTTAAGTAAATTTTTAACTAGATCTTTTACAATTAATTTAGAAATAGTATTTATGCTAGCATGTTCTAATCTACGATGCTATAACCATCTAGTCTCTTATTTTTCGTATCTATTGTCACAAGATATTGACCACTCTTTATGGCTATCTCATCAAGATCAACCATATAGATGTTGCCATATCTATGTTCAATGAACTTAGTACTTTAACTAGATCTTTTACAATTAATTTAGAAATAGTATTCATGCTAACATGTCCTAATTTACGATGCTATAACCAGCTAGTCTCTTTATTTTTTACATCCATTACCATAAGATATTGACCACTCTTTATGACTATCTCATCAAGATCAATCATGTAAATGTTACCACGCCTATGTCCAATGAACTTAATATTTTAACTAGATCTTTTGTAATTAATTTAGAAATAGTATTTATACTAGTATGTCCTAATCTATGATGTTATAATCAGCTAGTCTCTTATTTTTTGCATCCATTGCCACAAGGCATTGACTACTTTTTATGGCTATCTGATTGAGATCAAACATGTAGATGTTGTCATGCCTATATATCCAGTGAACTTAATACTTTCATCAAAAGGACTAGAATAATGGATAAAATGATTCAAATGTTACTTTAAATCCTTTATCACACAAGTAAGTTATGTCTTAAATTCTTAGACCATGGTAGAAATTTACTTATTTAAGTTTTGTAGCTTACTTGATTTTTTATATGTTTCTTCATATATAATTAGCAGAAGCTCGAATGGACTTATTGACAAAGCCAATGATAATATAAACCTATTTTCATCACTAAAATTCTGAATTCTTGTAGCATTTGAAGTAACATCATATTCTTAGTAGATTAGGTTATGTTCTTTGGAGGTATAACATTAGGTATTATAGCATATGTTTAAACTTGTAAGTAGATTTTAACTGAAATTTATTATCATGACACATGTTTTCATGTTCTACTCAATCTTAGGATTCCTTTGAGGAACACAAAATTTGAACTTTAGTTTCATTTGATTATGATGATCATATATTAGGATACAAACAAGTGGGGATCTCAGGGCATAACCATTGATTCAATGAAATTTCTAGCTATTAACTTCACTACTAAGTTAATCGCTTTCTATCTAGCAAATAACTATTAGGTGAGTTGTTGTCATTTCAATCTCTATAAAATTGATATTTGGCAGGTCATATAGAATCGCACAAGGAGTTTGACTAGAGCACCAATTTTTTTGCAATTTTACTTAACAGAGCATTAACCAAATATGAACATTCGGAACACCCAAGCCCCCTTGATGTTTAGGTTAACAAATGGACTTCAAATAGATGGTATGAAGCTTGCAATTATCAACTATCTGACCCCAAAGAAAGGTGTAGATTGTTTATTTGCTATTTAGAGAAGTTTGAAGGAACCATTGCATTTTAAAAGAGGTGAATGGAAGAGGCATAGAGAACACTCTTCACTAGAATCAACTATCAAACAAATGCAAAAGGCGATGTCAATATAATCTTCATAAACTGAAGGTCGCTGTTATGGATCCACATCCCATGAATAAGGACTCCCTAGTACTTACCAAGATTTCAGCCTAAAACATGCTAAGCAGTGTTGTAAGCTTGCACATGAGGGTAGTCATTCTTCGAACTGAACATCACCATGGTTTGGTTCAAGTTAAACAATAAGGGGC
Source organism: Elaeis oleifera (assembly GCA_000441515.1). Lineage (NCBI taxonomy): Eukaryota > Viridiplantae > Streptophyta > Magnoliopsida > Arecales > Arecaceae > Elaeis > Elaeis oleifera. The sequence goes on along the minus strand of KE508760.1, from coordinate 48,062 downwards.
TATTTGTTTAGTTGCATTTCAATAATTTAAATACAAGCTGTAATTGGAATTATAGTTGCAAAAGCTTTATGTTTGGTTGTCTATAAATAAATACTACAAATATAATTGCAGCTATTTAGGGAGATGTTGAAGGAGATATAGTCCCAGTTTGGAATTGCTGTATGTAGTAGAGTTTTCATCCGTATAGTTTTGAGCACTAGAATTTTGCTAGTAGAGTTTGAAAACAAAACTATTTGCTATTTTATGACTATATTTCTGAAGTACTGTAGAATTTTAATATTTATTTGATAACCAAATTGAAAAAATACTTTAGTAATAGGAAATGATAACAAAGGATATTGCATAATCTCTTTCAATTATCTAGTTATTTGTACCATTAAAATAATTATTATAAAGCATCCTTAATTTATAAATTATTTATTTTGATATCTTAATATCAATAATATAGTAAATAATAGTTTTATACTCATTATATTAAATCTAATAATATTATATAGTAACACTATTAATACAATATCATAATATTATTACTCTAATAATATATTATTATTATATTGTTATTATTCTAATAATATAGTAACAATATTATTATTATACTAGCATCCTAATATTATAATAGTGTAATACTCAAGTAATGCAATATAATAGAATAAAATAAATAAATAACATTAGACTATATTATATGAGTGAGACTCTTTATTGGTATCTAATTTAGTCCATAATCACTCTTGATATGAATAAATTTTTGGATGTCCATTGAATAGGGTTCTCCATCGCTCAATAACTTGCTACTAGAATGCTTGCATTCTTAGGTGGTAATTTCTTATCATAGAGTGAAGCAACCATAACTACATGTTCATTTGTTAAGACAATGGCTTCACTAGCAATAGAATTGATGTCTTTCTATATGAGATTGGAGCTGCACCTACTAAAGAAAGGATATACTTTTATGACAATGCCAATGCTCTTTATATTACAACTGATCTTGTTTCTCATGCTCTCACCAAACATATGCAAAATATCATTTTGTCTAATAGGGTTGCTTTTGGGATGCTAATCATGCAATTCTTTCTCTTTTCTCAACAATTCCCAACATCTTTATCAAGCCTCTCCTAGATGGCAACTTTTATTTCTCACATACTAAATGGATATATTGTCTAGACTCAAAGCCAATTGAAGAGAGGTGGGGGACAATGAAGACATTCCAAAATAAAGGAGATGCAATCATATTAGGAATTGCAATATATCTTATTAAAGTCTTTAGCAAGAAAAGCAAATATGTGCCACCGAAAGAACTCATCTAAACATGGAAAGGGAACTCATTCAAAATGGACGTCCAAAATAAATGGAGATTCGAACATATAAAATTTTCAATAATGTCTTTAGATTTATCCCATGTCTAATTATTTCATATATAATAAACACCGAAGGCAAACCAAAACCCTCTTAAGCTAGAGTGATCGAAACTTCTATGCACTAGTCTATCTATTATTTTATTTAAACTATTTATTATTTACTTTATATGATAAATCAATAAAATATGAAAGCATGTATGTACCAAGTAGATGTGCTTTCTCAAATGACGTATCTTGTATGCAAGAGATTTAGGGTTGCAACCCTAGTTACAATCTAGTCGGATTGGATCGGGTTTAGATTAGATCATGCCCATTTTTATTGACCCAAGTAAACTTGCATGATATATAGGCTAAGGTAGGTTGGATTGGATCGGAAAATACAAAATCTAGAACTAGCCTATTTTTTAGATTGAGTCTAATTTTACACCAAGCTTGGTCCACAGATGTTTAAATACAAATCGAGCTAGGTCTAAATAGGTGGGGGCTAGGTTTTAATCAGTCTAACCTATTTGCAACCCTAATTATAACAGAGCAAACTAAAGTTGTATAATGCATTGTTATCCAACACCACTAAATTTCTGAGTTACCCACCCAACATGGCATGATGGGATTGATATGATTTGTATGAGTCTAGGTAGCTGATTCACAAGGTGCCATGTTAGCACCATTTCAACACTCACTGAAGGTGGATATGAGTGTTATTTAATATAATTTTTTGTTCGTTTCTATAATGTATAAATGCCTAAAAATATTCACCTTTATCTGAATATGTTAATTTGCAGAGGTGATATAGTACATCACCTTTTGGAAACCAAATCACAATATATTGCAACCACAATCTCCTCCTCAATACACAAATGAGTGGAAAATCCAATGCCAAAAAGAGAGGAAAATTGTAGTGCCTAGATTTAAGGAGGGTTTAATGTCAAACATAAGTGATCGTGACTAAGAGTCTTAGGATTTTAATCTAAGTCTTCATCCTACCATCTTCCATATATTATGATCACAACATATACACTAGGGTGAGTCTGCAGTAAAGGGAAAGATGCAGCATCGGAATTTGTGCAAGCTTAGGTAAAGCTTGGAGAGTCGAGTGATTTAATTGCACAAAAATCAAAGAATATGATATCAAAGCCATAAGCTTTGATATTGATGGTCCGTATGTTTGTGGCTCTACATAGTATCAAAGCCATAGACTCGAAGAGTGAATGAGTGGTTGTGGCTTCAATAGAGTACAGTTTTTGAAATAGAGACTTGATTATTGGTCATTCCCATGTTCATAGCTTGGCATTGTTGATGAGCTTCCAATAGTTTGATGTGTAGTGGTGCATGCATATGAATTCTTATTTTAGTAATTCAAGAGATGAATCATTATGGCTGATGCTACGATCTTCTATCTTAATGGGTTTGAGATCCTTGACTTTACCAATATCAATATGATGGCTTTTGCTACTTATGTCTCTCTATAAGTTGAACAACATCTATTATTCAATGCGGAAGGCTTTTATCAAGCCTTATTTGAAAGGACAAAATTTATGGGATATTCTGGATGAGTCAGCGATGATGCCAATATATGCTTTTAATGATAAGGTTGCAAGAAGAAAGTAGAATTTAAAATTTAGAAAGGTGAAGTGGATTATTCAAATTTCAATTGATAAAAAAAATTATCTCCATATCTAGAATATACGAAAGCTAAAGAAGGCATGGGATATTCTTGCAGCTATCTACTCATGTTCTAGTAAAATGAGACATTACAAATGAAAATTATTTAAAGAGTATTTTTGTCACGCCCCGGCCCGAGATCGCGAGCGGGAGGTCGCGGCAACCGCCGCATACTTATGAAGAACTCTCTTCATAAGCACGCAAGACATC
>KE508759.1:37450-47963 GCA_000441515.1 Elaeis oleifera | reverse complement strand
TATATATTATTTTAGATGTAAAATAAATTTTAAAATTCTTTTGATTGTTCATCATCATGGAAAAAGATCGTGCAGTACCCCTATACGTCATAGGAGATCACATCGAATGGGTAAATAGAGTTGCAAACTCTAATTTCTTCTATAATTGGATGGCTATGAGGAGCTATCCAATTAGATTGAACTCCTCCAGATCAAAAGATGAAGCTTTACAAAGAGATGGTGGTGTGAGAGATTGAACAAGACTCACTCTTGTATTTTTCTTCTCACAAAATCTAGAGTTGAAATCCTAGACCCTACACCTCATGCCCGAGAGGAAGAACACTTCCTCTGTTTCTCATGCATGGAAGCCCAACCCACTCTCAACTTCTCATCCCCCAATTCTCAGATTTCTCATGCCAAAATTACTTCTAATCTCACACAAACTATTCCCTTCTTAAGGGTGGCATCCCATGGAAGATAAGGATAAGAAAATATAGTTTCGGTTTAATTTCAAACCTTGGATGATCCTTATCACCAATTCATATCAACATTGAACTAAATTTTGAACCAAACTTTATCTTCATCTTATAAACTTAGAGAGGGGTTGACCAACATCAGAATGGTGAAAAAAATCTCACGCAAAAATACTTTATGCATGGAGAAAGGTGATAGCGTGAAGAGAAGAGTCCAACTCAATTTGGACTCTAGATTTTCATTCAAATTCAAACCCATTTGAACTCAAATTTAAACCAACTAATTTATAATTCAAAAGGAATCAGATGTGGATGTAGAAAAGCTTCTGGGCATGAGAAAATTTACATAAAAATTTTTCTTGTGTGAAGAATAAGAGGGCGTAGAGAAAGAAGGTGCATGGGATTTGAATTCGAATTTTTTTCTCATCTAATTGGATTCTTAACCCAATCAAATTAAGTTAGCCCCAATTAGATCACTAAACTTAATTTAATTAGCTAGTAAATAGTTTTGATTAAATTTTAATCAAATCAAAAATTAATCGAGCTCAAATATTGATCAAATCAGAAATTGAACACCCTTAGCGATTAGGTCATCTCATAACCTAGTCGGATCAAACTAAATTGAATCCAATTCAATTAGATTTGATCAAAACCTCAATACTCAATCAAGTTGAGCTAATTAGCAATGTAATTACTAATCAATCCTCTTACAATTCATCAATAATTAATGAATTAATTTATTATAATTTTTGCACAGGATTAATCATCAATCGAATTGACTGTTTTATCCTAGAATGATTCTTAATCGTTGATCAGATATATGATCATTTAGAAACTTTTTTTGAGTGTGACCCCATAGGTTGGAACCTAAGCTGGTAGTATAGAAATAATCTTCCTATACCAATCAAAGTGACCATCTAGCAATGATACTCGACGTTCGAATAGGTCGAAAGATTGCAAAATATCATTCAAGAACCTATTGGTATATGGTTATCGTATAATTCATCCCTTTCACCCAAATGCTCAAGGTGATCTAGAGTTAACTGTCAACCCTAATATGGTCATCCATATTGTATTTAATTTTAAAATTCATCACATGGATTACTCTGATCGAGGTTTTACTAAATTGAAACACACTGATACATTAACTCCTACTTATTTGGAGGGTCAGTTTCATCTTGACTCACACACCGACTTCCAAGTACTTGACTGTGCCCAAAAATCTTTCCATCATTGAATTAAAATTTAGGTAGTCCAACACCAAAGCACCGTGAGTTGCTTGCAAGTCATCGTGGTGATCTCAGGTCGGAGGGACACTTATACCCATATCCTTTGTAAGCTACTCTTGATAGTAGAGTGCTCAATAATTGATCACGTTCAGTGAGATATACTCCTATATCTCACTTGCATGTTATGCCAGTGTCTCCACACTCCTTGGTTAGGAAGACAACCAACGTACATGACACACAACGATTTATACTTGATATAGCTATCATCCTAATAATAGTATATTATTTGGTCGTGAACTTAAGGTTTAAGGACTAAACGATATATCCTCTTATATCAAATCAAATAGTCCTAAAGACTTCATCACATAACAGGAGTTCAAAATAAGATGTACACAGTGATAAAAAAATCAAATAATATTTATTAATTTAATAATTTATATATAATTATAATAATAAGCTCAACCATCAACAGACTGACGATTGACTTTGGGATACAATTTCCAACAATCAAAACATATGGCTTCGTTAAGAATGAAAAGAAACCCTACATATACAAATGGGCTAATGGTTCAGTGATTATATTTCTTATTTTGTATGTGGATGACACTCTCTTAATTGAAAATGAAGTTCCTGCATTACAGAGAATAAAAGTGTGACTATCGTCATAATTTTCCATGAAGAATCTGGGAGGAGCAGCATACACCTAGAGATGAAGATCTATAGGGATAGATCTAAGAGGCTACATGGGCTCTCCCAATCGACGTACATAGATACTATACTAAAATAGTTCAATATGAAGAATTTCAAGACAGGTAATTTTTCGATAGACCATGAAATTTTTTTCTCGAAGAAGGATTGTCCGACAACCCCTCAAGAGAGAGAGTGTATGGATAGAATTTCATATACTTCGACAGTGAATTCTATAATATACGTCATGATATGTATGAGATCGGATGTGGCATATTCACTAAGGGTAGTGAGCAGATACCAATTAGATCCGAGTGAGAACCATTAGAAGGTTGTAAAAATCATCCTTAAGTACTTGAGAAATACTAAGGACTAGTGACTCGTTTATGAAGAATCTGACCTGAAACTTATAGGATATACTGATTCTAATTTTCAATCAGATCATGATGATAGCAAGAGCATATCGGGATACATATTTATCTTGAATGGTGGAGCAGTCTGCTGAAAAGTTTCAAACAGCACACTGTTGCCAACTCAGTGTGTGAGTCGGGTACATCATGGCATTTGATGCTACAATCGAAGCTGTGTGGCTGAGGAAGTTCATCAGCGAGCTTGGAGTGGTACCCTTCATTGGTGGTCTTGTTCTGCTCTACTGCGATAGTACTGGAGCCATTGCTAAGGCAAAGGAGCTGAAGGCACATCAGCGGATGAAGCATTTTCTGTATCGCTATCACCTTGTCTAAAAGATCGTGGATCGAGGTGATATTGAGCTTTAAAAAATCAATGAAAAGAAGAACCTGACTGACCCATTCACTAAAGCTCTTATGGTCAAGGAGTTTGAAGACCATATGGGTATACGATACTGTATCGATTGGCTTTAGTTCAAGTGGGAGTTATTGAAAATTATGTTCCAAAATCAATCATCAGCCTCTTGACAGTTGTGCTAAATGATGTAAATATATATATATTATCATTAATTAAATATTTATTTGATAATTTTTATCATAAGCTTGTGCATCTTTTATATCGAACTCCTATATTATGATGAAAGTCCTTAGGACTATTTTAAATCGATAAAGGAAGATTTATCGTTTAGTCCTTAAATCTGTTCACGATCAAAATGATATATTTGTTACAAGAATGATAAATGTATCAAGTGTAGGTCGTTGTGTGCCATATGAGTTAGTTATCCTCTTAATCAAGTAGCATGGAGATATTGGTATGGCATGCGGTGAAATGTAGGAGTATATTTCATGAAATGTGACCAATTCTGGAGTACTCTACTATCATGAGTTACTCCAAAGGGATATGGGTATAAATATCCCTCCGATCTGAGATCACCATGGTGATTTGTAAGCAACTCACTGTGCTTTGGAGATAGACTACCTGAATTTCTAATTTAGGATCGAAAGATTTCTAGACACAATCAAGTACTTATGAAGTCGGTGTGTGAGTCAAGATAGAATTGAGTGTTCCAAGGGATGGAAGAGAATGCATTGTGTTTCAATTTAGTAAGATCTTGGCCAAGACAATCCTTGTGAGGAGTCACAAGATTTATTAGGTTGAGACACATAATGGATGTACTATTAAGAGTTGACAGTTTAAACTCTAATTCATCCTGAGCATCAAGGGTCAAAGTGATGAATTATATGATAACCCTATGTCAGTAGGTTTTGAGTGTTGCTTTGCATACATTCGACCTATTTGGATGTCGGGTATCATTGCTAGATAGTTACTTCGATTGGTATAGAAATTTATTTTATTCTACCAGCTTAGGTTCAAATCTATGGGGTCACACATATTAAAAATTTTCTTCGATCAATTGGTAGATTGATGATTGAGAATCATCTGAGGATAAAATCATCAATACGATTGATGATTAACCTTATGCAATAGTTGCAATAACATGATTCGCTAAGTGTTAGTAAAATTTAGGAAGATTGATCAGTGATTAGATTGCTGATTAACTCAATTTGATGAGCATTAATGTTTGGATCAAGTCTAACTGAATTAGATTCAATTAGGTCAAACCCGATTAGGTTATGAGATGACCTAATCGCTAAGAAAAATTAATCTTGATTTAATTAGGACTATGGCTCAGTTAATTCTCTGATTTGATCAGGATTAATTGAGGCTATGAAGGTCTAATTAGATTAGGCTCAACTCACCAATTGGGTCTAATCAAATCTTGTTGGTTAGGATCAAAAATTGGATTGAATTCAAATATGTTTGAATTTTGAATTTCTCCCTTGCATCTTATCTATTCCCCACACCATTTCCATCATCGATGAAAATGTTTCTCATATGAAACTCTATGCCTAAATTCTTTTTTGTCACCTACCTGATGTGGATTTGGTTGGTTAAAGTTTAAATTCAAATGGGATTTTAATTCAAACCCTAACCAAACCTATTGCCACTTATCCATTTCATCATCCACTCTCTTTTCTCTCTTGTTCTGTGGGACTACACGCCATAAGAGATCCCCATAGAATGAAAGGAAGGATCATGAAACTCTACATTCCCCTATAGCCGGACGGCCAAGAATGTTTAATCCAATTACTTGGCTACTAGGCTTCTAATCTAATCATATCATATATGAAAATTTAGATCTAATCTAAATCATACCAAACTTATCATAATCAGATCATGCTGCAATCAAAATTAATTTTAATACTACATGCATACATATACATGTTATAATGGAACCTAGGCTCTGATACCACTATTGAAAATCGACAGGCGCATAATATGTATTTAAATTTTATTCAATGAAAAATCAGATTAAATAATTTAATCTATACTACATGCTTTAGATCTAATCTTAATGCCTACACTAGGATATATAACATATTATGATGATGTATATGATCTAAAAAATAAAATCAACATGCATGATCACATCATACATGCTTCCGTAGATCTAATCTACACAATACATCTTACATATATCATGTATGTGTTTAGAACTCAATATCTTTGCATAGGTAGAAGATCTCTGCATCTGATAACTATGATCTTGCTAGTTGCTCGCAGCTACACAGAGTATCCGACCTCTATAGGTAATCTACTCAAAGCACCATGCTGATCAGCTTCTGCGAGAGTGCTAGCTCACGTAGAAACCTTTGGATGTCTGATCTATCTTCTATCTTTAGATGTCTCGGACTCTTCCAGATCTGAAGAAGAACAAGGAGGACTTATGGCATTGGAAGGAGAAAGAATTCTTTCTCTCTTATGTTTTCCTCTCCAAAACCTAGATTGAAACTGGGATGCTCACTTAAGAGGAAAAGAAACTCCTCTATGCTCACACGCCAATAGATGGCCGCCAACCCGAGCTTCACGCCTAAAACCCTAACTCATGTAGATCACAACTAATTTTGTCACACAAAAATCAAGGGGTTCTATAGATGGCGTGGATGAAGAGATAAAGATCAAGTTCGAATCAAATTTGAACTTTGATAAGAGTCCAATTTTAGGTTAAATCCAAATCCAATTTGAATTCAACTCAAACCAAATTTATCTCATCTTTAGGGTTCTTGGAGTAGGTGACCAAATACATTTGGTGTGGAGATTTCTCACGCCAATCTGAATTGGTGTTGGGAAACATGTGGACATGTGGGCATGAGCCAGGGTGGTCGTTTAGGATAGGAGTCCAACCTAGTTTGGACTCTAGGGTTTTATTCAATTAAGTCTCCATCCTAATCAAATTAGGTTAGACAAATTAGATAACTTGAACCCAATCTAATTAAGTTCCAAACCTAATTAAATCAGAATTTAATCGAGCTCAATTTTTGATTAAATTAGAAATCAATCATCCTTAGTAATTAGATCAATCGATTGAATCCAATTCAATCAGACTTGAACCAAATCACATTACTCAATCAAATTGAGCTTTAATCAGCAATCTAATTGCTAATTTATCATTCTATAATTAATTGTAACTTTTGCATAGGGTCTAACTATCAATCGAATTGATGATTAAACTCTAAAATAATTTCAATCATTGATCAACCATATGATCAGTCAGTAACTTCTTATGAGTGTGACCCCATAGGTTCGAATCTAAGCCAGTAGCATAGGAGCAACTTTCTGAACTAATCGATGTAACTATCTAGCAATAGGATCCAACATCCGGATAGGTCGAATGATCACAAAGCAATATTCAAGAACCAACTAGCATATTGTTACCATATAATTTGTCTCTTTGCTCAAGATGACCTAGGGTTTAACTGTCAATCCTGGAATAGTCAACCACATTGTATTTCAATCTTTCAAATCCATCACATGGATTATCCTGACTAAGAATTTACTAAATTAAAATACACTGATGCATTAACTCTTACTTATTCGAAGGGGTCAATCTCGTCTTGACTTATACATCGATTTGATAAGTACTTGACTGCACCCAAAAATCTTCCATCACTGAATTAGAAATTCAAGTGGTCTGGTACCAAAATACAGTGAGTTGCTTGCAAGTCACCATAGTGATCTCAGATCGGAGGGACACTTATACCCATATTCTTCTCGAGCTACTCTTGATAGTAGAGTACTCAGTAGTTGGTCACATTTGGTGTGAATGTACTCCTACATTCTACCTACATACCATACTAGTATCTCTACACTCCTTGGTTAAGAGGACAACCAACCTATAGTCTATACAACGTCTGCACTCTTTGGTTAAGAGGACAACCAACCCATATGGTATACAATGACCTACACTTGATATCGTTATCATCCTAGTAATAATGTATCATTTGGTCACAAACAAGTTTAAGGACTAAATCCTCTATTTAAATTAATCTTAAGGACTTCATCACAACACAAAAGTTCATATTAAAGATGTAAACATTTGTGATAAAAAAGTCAAATAACTTTTATTATTGAATAATTCATATGTAAATACAAATGAGCACAACTGTCAACAGATTGATGATTGACATTGGGACACAATTCTCAACAACTTTTACATGGACTAAAGTCAGTCAGTATAGTATCGCATACCCATCTTATTTTATGATCTTTGAACTCCTTAACACTGAGTGCTTTATTAATAGGTTGGTCGGATTCTCTTTTCTGTCGATCTTCTGAAGCTTAACGTCACCTCGATCCATGTCCCTCAGACTAGGTGATTGCGGCGTAGTATGTGCTTGGTGCATTGATGGGACTTTGGTTCTTTACTTGAGCAATGGCGCCAGCACTGTCGCAGTATAACAAGAGCGGACCATCTAGGGAGCATGCCACTCTGAGCTTGCCAATGAACTTTCATAACTATACAGCTTCTTCGTAGCATCAAATGCTGTGATGTGTTCCGTCTCACACACTGAGTCGGTCACGATGTGCTGCTTAAAATTTTTCAGTAGATTGCTCCACCGTTTATGGTAACTATGAAACCCAACACACTCTTGCTGTCATCATGATCTGACTGAAAGCTGATCTATAAATCCTACAAGTTTTCAGTCAGATTTTTTATAAACGAGCCATTGGTCTTAGTATTTTTAAATATTTAAGGATGGTTTTACAACCTTTCAGTAGTTTTTCTCTGGATCAGACTAGTATACGCTCACTACTCCTAGTGAGTATGCCACATCTAATCTTGTACATGTCATAGCATACATTATAGAACCCATTGTCAAAGCATATAAAATCCTACTCATATACTCCCTCTCTTGAGGAGTTGTCGGACAATCTCTCTTTGAGAGAGTAATTTCATGGCCTATCGAAAGATAGTCTTTCTTAGAATTTTTCATGCTGAACTCTTCAGCATGGTATCGATGTACATGGATTGGAATAATTCGAGTATCCTCTTTGATCTATTCAGTAGATCTTCATCCCCAAGATATAGGATACTTCTCCCAAGTCTATGGAGAATTGAGATGATAGCCAAACTTTTATTCCTTATGAAGTAGGGACATCATTTTTGATTAAGAGAATGTCTTCCACATACAGAACAAGAAATATCACCATAGAATCATTAACTCATTTATAAATACAGGGTTCTTCTTCATTCCTAATGAAGTCATACGTTCTAATCACTTTATCAAAATGCATGTTCCAATTTCTGCTTGCCGGCTTCAATCTATAAATAGATGTCTGAAGCTTGCACATCTTAGACTCATCTGTAGATGTGAAGCCATCAAGTTGTATCATATACACCTTTTCTTCCAGCTCATCATTCAGGAAAGCTGTTTTCACATCTATTCGCCAGATCTCATAATCCAGATGTGCTGCTATCACAAGCATGATCCGAATGGACTTGAGCATTGTCATAGGAGAGAATGTCTCGTCATAGTCAATACCATAATATTGATGATACCCTTGGCAATCAGACAGACTTTATAGGTCTCTACTTTTCGTCTGCACCTCTCTTCTTCTTGAAGATCCACTTACATCTTATGAATTTTACCCCTTCAAGTAGGTCAACTAATATCCACACATCATTGACCTTCATAGACTCCATTTCAGACTTCATGACTTTAAGCCATTTATCAGAGTCGGACCTCTGCATTGTATCCATATAAGTGATCGGATCCTCGTTATTCTCATCGAATTCAATAGGATCCCCATCTCGAATCAAAAAATTGTAGTATCATCCGGTTGATGCAATACTCTATCGGATCTCCTTAATGGGGCATGTACAACAGGCTCTGGATTTGATCCCATCAAATTCAATTCTGTGGGCTCACTAGATTGTATCGATTCTTCTACATGTCAAACTTCATCAAGCTTGACTTTAAAGACACTAATTCTTTACTAAAGAATTTTTTCTTAAAAGTGTGCCTTATTGCTGACGAATATTTTTGTTCATCAGTAAGGTAGAAGTAATATCCCTTAGTGTCTTTCGAGTGCCCTATAAAAATATATTTGTCAGACCTAGATCCGAGCTTGTCTATTTCAAATGTCTGACATAAGTTGGGCACGCCCAAATCCTAAAGTGTGAGAGTACTAGTTTATGCCCAGTCCATATCTCATATAGTGTTTACTTGTAGACTTAGTGCTAGAAAATCGGGTAGACTAGCATACATAGATTTCAAAATATTTTTGAATAGCAGGGGAAACAAATCTAAGTTAAACCTTTTAACCCCATATGCTATAGATCTAATTTATATATATCCGATCTCTGGATCTAAGACATACATATATTCTGAAAAAATAAATTTAAATTGAGATCAGATCTCAATACCTTACATGGGTTGAAATACACCACAATCAGTGATCCTGGATCTAAAGGTTCTTGAGCTGCACACGTATCCGTCTCCATAGGTATTTATCAGGATCAACCTTGAACCTTTCTTTTCATTGTAGATCCTTCTTCTCCAAGTAGGATCTCAGTTTTTTGAACCTTTGATCAACTTTTGATCTTTGACTATGAACTCAACACTTGAACCACAGCCTTTCTCCTTTTCCTTGATGTAGAATCAACCACCCTCACCTTTGGGTGTGTGTGAAGATAGGACACCCAACACTTTGGCATTAGAAAGAGAGGAAGAAGGAGATGACATAAAGAAGGAGAGAGGAGATCTAAAATCACACAAAATTCAATTACCTAAAATCCTAGGAGACCATCTCTTTAAATAGGCCTTTCTATGATTCCAAATCATTACCCAATCAGGTTAAAAAGGTTAGTCATTATCTCATAAGATCCCTTGCCCTTTAATCTAATTTCTTTCCAAGAAAATAAACCCAATTAGAAAGGCCCTTGTCTCAAATGTCAAGTAGATGTAGCGCCTTCATCTTATAAGGCAAGATGAGAGGGCACCCTTGATCTTTAGGCAGGTAGTTGGGTGCCAACTCTTGGCGCTCCCTTAGGATTTTAAGTACACAAGAGAGGGGCATGGCCCCTCTCTCTCTCTCCTTCCACACCTAAACAAAGAGGGGTGGCCCTTCTTTCTTCATCCGCCCACACCAAGGTATATGCACCCCTTGGACTTTCCAAAAAAAAGCATGTGCCACCTCTTCTTCCAATTAATCCTTGTCACAAAAGGAAAAATTAGGAAGAAAATAAGGAGACTTATTTGCTAACTAATTGGCTTGATCCAATCCTTTTGGGCCCTCTAAATCCAAATCAATATGAATTTAGATTAGGTTTAAGGCTATGGACCTGATCCAATCCTTATCTAATAAGAAATCGAAGTCCAGAGAATAATTAGA
>KE508759.1:14276-28104 GCA_000441515.1 Elaeis oleifera | reverse complement strand
CAGATATGAATCAGACTTTTGGTATCTAATACCCAGATAGTAATATCACAGATAGAGAAATTATAAGGTGTTATCATATAAGTATCTTATCTAGCAATACTTTGCTCATTTTTCTTCCTAGGCCTGTTCGTTTCTGCCTCTCTAGTCTGCCTTTGACTGCTTAGGATCAGTATGATTTTTCTGCACCTTGCATTTTCTTCTTCTCTCAGAGGACCGATGCCATATTGAGGACAAATCCTCAAGTGTGCCAAAAGATTTGGTTAACACTTGAAGCATCTCCTTTGGCTGACAATCTTCAAATTTAGAACTAAATTCATCACTCATAGTAGCTCTTATTATGCAACCTCCTATCATACAGTCATTGAGCCACTTCTGATAAGTATCTCTAACCATCGCATCTACATTGGGAGCTGGTACTTTAGATGCTAGATCCATAATCACATATAGGATCCTCTCATCCTCAAGAACTATTCTCAACTTTCGATATCAATTATCGAAATTCGGTCCTATAAATTTGTCACTGTTCAACAATGAGCAGAGCGATAAATTACTAGCCATCACTGAAAGAAAACAAAGACCTATTAGTATATGAATGATTTAATTTTAAAATATGGATTTTAGTCTAAAGATTCTTTCACTATTTTATACGACTTGGTAGCTTCTACCTCCAATTGAAGAAATTATCTTAATTCCTTAGCAAGTACTAGAAACCACATAGACTGCATACAAGCTTGACTTTGGTGGGCCAACCTATGTGTATCTATGGATAGGTTCTTAACCAATTATGTCTTCAAATAATTTTTAGTAATGATTTTCTTCAGATTTCTTTTCAGTAGGCTTTAGCCTCCACTGAAAGTCTCGATTAGACCCAACCATTAATATGACCATACTCAGCGTATCTAACTAATGAATGATCAGTTCGACTTTGGTTGGCCAACCTAACCATCCATCAGAGAGATATGACTGAGTTATCATATTATGAATAATAATTTCAATAGTAGATAAGCACCAGGCCTTCGGCCTCCAATGATTATCAGACTAATTGACCCATTATCATCCAATTTAATGGGAGGCTATGATCTAGTTATCTCCATAACTAGCTTATTTGTAGATCTAATAATCTAGAGGATTTGGTTAGCATATTTTAGAAAAGAAAAGAGATCAACCAACAATCAAAAATCCTCCACTGACTTTACCAAGTCAGTGAATTGGATTGGAGACAAGCTGGTCGAAAGGGCATCTAATTCAGTTGAACTGATTTAATGATTTGAGAATAAGAGAAAAGATTAACCGACAGGTCATAATCCTCTTATTGACTTCATCAAGTCATGAAAAAGACTAGAGATAAGCCTGATCAGAGATACTAAATCAATCACACTGATTTATCTTAATGGCATGGGTCAGCTCAAATTAATTAGTGATTTAATCAAAATATAATCTATCAAATTAGTCAGATAAGTGAGATCGGTGGGATGGTCTACCTCAGCTTGCTTACACACCATCGAAATGGTCAGGTAAGTGGACTGTCAATTAAAATCATCGCTCATATTACCAAGCAATATTGTCAAACTTATCTTAGATACCAATCGATCGATTAATTTTGATTTGATCCACCAAAGGACTCGGGAAAAATCATTGAGCCACAATCAAATAGATTTGGTATGGTTAAAAATGTAGACTTGATCAAGCTACAATTATTAAGGTTGATCTTAAAAAATTTGATCTAATCTAACTCAACTCTTGATTAGATTTAATCAATTTTTAATTGATTTATATTTATTTCTAATCCTAGATCTAATCTAGTTAAAAGACTTGATTCATGTTAACCTATGGCCTATCATTTTATTAGTTATTTTAACATCTTCAATTCTCAAATCTAGTTCACTTAATTCTAAATTAAGTTTGTGAAATATGTGTTTCAGTTTGTAGAACTATTCTACTAAGATTTTAAGTATAGCATACATCATATGTCATGTAATTTTTTTAGATCTTAAAATCTAGATTTTTAGATCCTAAAATCTAATCAAGTACAAACTTATATCCTGAAAATTATAATGTTTCAACCAATAATTGACTTTTTAGATCACACATCTAACAATCTCCCACTTGACCTAAAGCTAACCTACCGCAAACCCAAGTCCCATCTTCTCAAGATGGACTTGAATCTTTAGCTGGCAAAATGGTTTAGTCAATGGGTCCACCACATTTTCATGGGGTCTACTCTCTTCATCTTGACATCTTCGATATTGAGGTAGATGCGTATTATTATAAATCCTCCTTTCCATGTGTTTCGTATTCTAGTGAGACCATGGCTCCTTTAGCTAAGGGCTATGTTGCCAATATTGTCATCATAAATATTGTCACTATGATGATATCTCTGACATTAATTGCAATAAAAATACTTGGATCAGAAGATCTGACTAACCCAACTTCCTGCAATGATTAGTTATTTAGAGCTCTTTTAATCTACCAAATTTTACATTGCATACATCCTGATGTAGACTCTCTACCATCAGTGTCAGGCACAAAATCTGAGCATGTGTATCTATAAACCCTGCAACTCAAAATTTTTTCCAAAATTAAGAATAAATTCTTAATACTTCTCAAGTATTTAAGGATATTTTTCACAGCTATCCAGTGTCGTACACCTGGATTCGACTGATTTCTACTTGTGACACTCACAGCAAGATCAAGTCAAGTACATTGCATGGTATTTATGAGGCTCCCTATAGCCGAAGCATAAGGGATCTAGGTCATGAGTAAAATCTCCTCAGATTTGTTTAGACATATCTTCTTAAAGAGATACATCCTTGCCTAAGGAATAGAAGTCTCCTCTCAGAGTTTTCATGCTGAACTTTTTAGTACCTTCTTTATGTACTTTACCTATGAAGGGCCTACATCCTATCAGATCTATCTCTACAGACCTTCAATCCAAGATGCTTTCTCTTAATCTTTCTGGAGGATCCTTTTTGACAACCAACTCTTGACCGAAGTTAGTGTGGGAATAATTTTTCAATCAAGAGAATCTCATCCTCCACTGACCCTTTTGAAAACTCAAGGATCCTTCTTGTTTTTGATGAAATCAAACTATTTGATTACATCAATCCAACTTCAAAATGCTTGCGTTAATCCAAAAATGAATCCATGCGACTTACAGATCTTGTGATCTCTATCACCGAAAGTGAAATCCATCAAGCTGCTTCAGATGGATATCTTTCAAGATATCCATTAAGAAATAGTTTCACATCTGTCTATATCTAATTTCTTTTTGTAGATCCATTTACACCCAATGAGTACAATATCCTCTAGTGAATCCACTAATGTTAGATGACTGGAATGCATCAAGTCAACCTTTGACTTTATTGCTTCCATCTATTCTTGAAATCGATGTCATACATTATCTCATCATAGGTCTTAGGATCAACTACTTAATCCTTATCTCCCACAAAAAATACTTCTTCTATATCTTTGAAAGCATACCCAAGTACCTTTATAAGGATGGGAGACCATACTAGATCTACGAGATGGTGGAGGTCCTACACTAACTGGCTTAGAATGAATAGGTACAATCAAATCTCTAACTGGTTGCTTTTTAGAGACTTTCTCTTCGAGCTCAATTTTCTCCCACTACCACCATCTTAGGTAAACTATTTTTTAGAATATGGTATGAAGGATCATAATTACATTATGGTCCACTGAAAGTATAATTAGTATTCTATTCAACAGATTAAAGTATGTCCTTAAAGAAGTAAAGGTTAGTGAGTGAACCTCATTATAGATCGGACCATATCTATTAGGGTCCTAATCCTCCTTTTCGATACCCCGTTGAGCGGAGGTGAACCAGAAGGAGTCCATTATGAGACTATACCACTTTCATGAAATAATCTCAAAATTTTTACTAAGGTATACACCTTCTCGATCCAACCGAAGAACCTTAAGGGATTTTCCATCAAATGGGCCTATATGTAGTGGTCCTCTCTCTTGTCCCACAAGAGATAGTTTGGTCAATTTTTTTGAAGATAGAATCCACAAACTCTGAATTCATGTGTCAAGGAGATGATCCCTTTTCAAGTTTGTATATCCTGTCCTCTTCAAAATGACCTTGCCTGAGGTACCACATATACTTAGATTTATCTCATCTATAGATCTCTCAGATCCTATGACATACTTCACTGTCCGAATACATCAACATGCAAACAGATCTGACATACCTTCACAAGGTGTGCCACCCTTCTTCTTTAGGTTATCCAGGTAGGAGGATAATTTTCATCGGAGTGGCCATCAGTACTGCAGCAGAAACACTTTCCTTTGCCTGATGCCTTCCCCTTGAGAAGATCTTTCTTTGGCTCATTCTCTCATAGACCTATAGTTCTAAGAGACTCTCTCCTGGACCTTTAGTTCTAAGAGACTCTCTCCTGAAACCAGATTTTCAATAGTAAGAACACAGCCCCTTGAACTTTTTAAGATCTCCTTAGTGATCACCAATATGTTCAGTAATTTTGGTAATGCGTATATCATTCTCATTCATATGGCATTTTATTATAAACTAACCATATGAACCATTAAGGGACCGCTGGATCAAATCCACTTAGTTCCTTATGCATGGTTATCTTGAGCCCATAAGGTCTTTAACCATTGTCAAACAATGATCATGGATGGACTATTCAATGCGCAGTCCGACTCTGCTCACCACATAACTATTGTAGGTGAGTTATCATAGTCCTGAATTCTTGATGTCCTCACACTGGCACTAAGGTCAAGATATAGCACCTAACTTAATTGATGTCATCCGTCTATTTCTCAAGTGCTGAATATTTCAGTGGTTGGATGGTTTGGTAAAACAAGAGAATCCTGATCTAGAACATACCCTAATCCTTTTCAGAGTCTAGAACCATTCTGAAGTCCTAAGCCAATTCTTTCTAGTTCTTCTCGATCAATTGGTTGTATCTTGGACTTGGTCAATTAAATTGGATTTGAATTTCAAAATAAGTCAAACACTTATCAAGTCCAATCATATTAGACTAATAAAATCCAGTCTGAGTCAAACTCAAAATTGAATCTAATCAAATTAAATCTGATTTAACTTGATCAGGATCCAATCTTATTATTTAATCAAATCAAATAATTTAGCAACTATTATAATTTGAGAGAGTCTCCATCCAGTGGGACTCCAATGACCCAGCCCAGTGGGATTTTGTTCGAGCAATGGGGTTTGAAACTGAGTTATGACTGAAGAGAGAAAATGATTCTAATTAGATGTTTGTACTTAATCATTATTTGTTCTAAAACTTTAAGAAACAAATAAAACTTTCATTATTTCTTCGGATCCTAACACTCGAGTTAAGAAGCGAAAATCTCTACGCAAGTTAAGATTTCTAATGGGCACTACGGTCCCATCGATTGGCACACCACCTCACCTGACAGATCTTGGTGAATGTATCAACCAATGGGTGGACAACTTTTGCCCAATGCTTCTTAAACAAATTACAGCAAACTTGATCTCTAAGTCCTGAGACCTCACCAGACAGATTTTGGCCTCATTCCTTAGTTAAATCAAACCCACCATTTAGTGTGAGTGAAGCCATCATTAGACCCTTACCTGAAAGATCTTGGGCCCAACCCTATCTCCACCCTACATATAGAGTGGTTGCTTCTCCTCTGATGCATCTGAACAACTATATCCAGTCGAGAACAATCAAGATCGGAGAGGGTACGATACTCTACAATGGTGGAAGATCCTCGACTTAATATTATTGATGAGATTTTTATTTAGGTCTCTTCTACATAGTCACACACATCTCATGTAAATGACTGGTCTGGTTTAGGTCAGCACATCTCATATTTAACAAACTTGATTTAGGTAGCACATCTTATATCTAATTAATCTAGTTTAAGTTAGCACATCTCATGTCTAAACCAATCTAATTGGTATGGGTGAACTCAAATAATCAAGCAACCTTATTCAAGACTTGATCAACCAAACTGGTCAGATAAGTAAGATCGGTGGAGGGTCTATCGATGCTTGCCTTAGACACTAACGAATTGGTCAGATAAGCATGCTTTCAATTAAAATCATCAATCAAAATATCAAACTTACCGTAGACACCAATTGATTAATCAAAATTGAATAGGTCAGTCTAGCTACTCGGACTCGAGCCACTAAGCCAAATTCAATTATGAGTCAATCAATTCACATCAAAATATGAATCGATGCGACCAACTACAACTAAGCTCGATCTTGAGCCCTTTTGACCTAATCTTGATCAACTATTGATCAGATTCGATCAACTGCTCAAATCGACAAGGGTTCTAACATGATCTAATCAAAGAATCTAATTGTAGTCAATCACTAGACCTAATTGTTCAACTTACACCCAAAATCTCATGTATTATGCAATGAATTTTAGATCTTAAATTCTTAATTTTAGATCTTTAAATTTAAATCTTAATTCTTAATTAAGTACATTATAGATTTAGTTTAGATATTGAAACAATTTTAGATCTAAACTACATTACATTGTACCTCATACAATATTCTATCTACAGAATTGAGTCGACCCACCTTGGACTCGAGTCGACTCATCACAGTGAATCGACTCAACTCTAAGACTGAGTCGACTCATCTATGATGAATAGAAATCCTGTTGCCTCAGTCTGCACAACTGAATCGGCTCATCTGCAAATTAAGCCGACTTACCAGGGTTTTGAGTCGACTCAAACAAAATTGAGTCGACTCAGTAGGCATGCCAACCATAGATTCAATATTTCAAAAATATATGTGCATCATTAAAGTTCTAATTTAGATATGAAATAATTTTCAGGTCTAAACAACTTATTAATAATGCATCTCATACAAAATTAATTCATGCAAAACTACATAAAATTTTAGATCTTTAATTCTGAATTTTAGATCTTAAAGTTTATGATTAGATCTTTAATTCATAATTATAGATCTAAAGTTTTGCACATAAAATTCTCTTTTCATTATTCTTCTTTATGAGATATCACAAGCGGCACCCCTACATGCCATAAGAGAACCCATCAATTGGACAAGAGAGGGATTCTAACCCTTGCTTCCTCTAATGACTGGATGGCCATGGTGATGTATCCATTCTGAGTACTAGGTTACTCAGAAAACATACTAAATCTATATATCTCATATGCATGATTTAATCTACATATCTTATATGCATGATTTAATCTACATATCTCATATGCATAACTAGATCTACATATCAAATATGCATACATAAATCAAATATGATTTAGATCTAGTCTTAAACATGCTGATTTAATCTAAAACTCTTTTTAAATCTACTAAAAACTTTTGATCTCATCTAAATAAAATCTGATTTAGATCTATTATCACATCAACTTGACTCTGATACCAGTTGAAGAATTGATATGCACACCGGATCAATCAGAATAAGAGGCAGCGGATATTTTCAAAATTTTAATCTATCCAACGTTCGATCATAGATCCAAATTAGAACTTAAAGCAAAAATCAGCATACAAAAGATTGTGATAAACCATTTATCATCTTGTGCAGATAGAAAATACTGCAATCCGACACCGTGGATCTGAGGAGGTTTGCTGTTAAGCCGAGCATGTATTTGACCTCTACAGGTATCCACCGAGATCAATCTTAAATCATTCTTTTATGGTAGATCCATCTTCTCCAAGATGATCTGTAGCCCTTCTGGATCTTTGATCAACTCTTGATCTTCTTCCCATGATCTAAATCAGATCTAAATCAACATAGGGATCAGAAAATCAAATTTTCATCATCATTACAAACCCTAAAAGCTGCCAATAAATAGACCCCTCTGGTTTGAATTCAAAATTCAAACCAATCGAGATAAATGGTTGGTTGTTATCTCATAACAACATATTCCATTTAATCTGATTTTCTTCTCAAAAAAATTAGGTCTAAATGATATGTGATCCCTCCCAAATAGGTAAATAAAGTGGGCACCAATACTTGGCAGCCACTTGTCCTCATCCAAGCAAGAGAGAGAGGGGCGTGTGCCCTCTCTCCCTTCTCCTCATGCTAAAAATAGAGAGGGGCATGTGCTCCTCTCATTCCTCCATATGGATTCCAATGGTGAGTGCATCTGGAACATGCCAAGGTGTGTGCTCCTCTTGATCTCATCCAGAGATGGCATGTGCCCCTTCCATAAAGTCTGTGACAAGTTAAGGTAGAAAAAGAGAAAATAAGCCAACTAATTGGCTTGACCCAATCCTATTGAGGCACCCAATGTAGTGCCCAAATGGATTAGATTAGGATTAAGGCAATTGAGTTGATCTAAACCTTATCCAATAAGGAATCAAGTCAAGAGAAGAATTTGGATTTAACCATATGCTAGCATGGTGTGCCTAAACCCAATAGGATTTCACCAAATCCTAATCTAATTGTGACTTCACAAGCCCAATTGGATCAATCTAAGATTAAATCCCTTATTGTGTGACCCCATGGTTCAATTCTATCTGGTAGTGAGATATACCTGATCTCCATCATAGTATCATTGAAACTTTTTTCAATGGACTGGAACAATTCTAACTCACACCCATCAAGGATCATCGATCTAGAATAATGCTAGCAAGCTCTCATAATCCATCAGTGATATCTAACAATATGTAGTGGCAAGCCAGCAGAACTGAAGGGATGAATCTCTAGGTGTAATTATCTTGTGATCAAGTTCTTCTATTGAGAGTTCTGATAGGATGTGGATCATAAAATCTCATCAAATCCTAAGCATTCATCATATGCCAGACCTAATTAGTTTGAATGCAATTGTGAATCACATAGAAACTTCTTTTTATAATCATGCTGCTACAACCACAAACTTATAGACTCAACCTCTTAGGTCGCATAGGACTATTCTTCAACTTTTAAGGTCAATAGATCCCCTTATAAATGCACTCTTACTCCTACAGTGAACTTATTGCAGCCAACGTCCACTATAAGAATTTCATATAGCTAGAGACCATGTTTATGTGTAGTCAAACTACAGCAACTCTCCTATAAGCAGTCGAGGCACCACAGAATAGAAAATCACTCATATAACTACAGCATTGAGAAGTTACTGATGAGTGAGTAGGTGTCCATGTGACTTCTCATTCTTGATCACACTCAGTATCATTATTCTCTAACAATCACCTGTACTCTCGCTTCAGTGTCCCCACACTATAGACTCAAGATCCATCTACCCAAAGAAAAGTGATCCGTGCATCAATCTAGTCGGATCAATCACCATCTCCGTGATAATCATCAACTGTGCATAATTTAAGAATTAATTCATAATGATACATATCTTAAATTCTCCACTCTTGAGAATATGTATCATTGACCATTAATTCTTTGGATGATTTTAGGACACATTATTCTAGAATGAAAATAACTATCCATAATTTTAATTGAATAAATTAAGTATAAACTTATGTCTTCAAAATTATAATGTGTCAGCCAACAATTGGCTTTTCAGGTCTCACATCTAACACTTGTCCTATGAATTTTTTTTGGATATCCTTTGTTGGGGCTAGGCCATTTATGTCCTTGATTCCAAATATTTTAGAAATATATATGATTTAAGCTAGGCTCTACTTTAATTCATCCTTAAAGTAGAGAGGTCTAGTTCCTCTCCAGTTTAAGCATATATGGGAGAGGATCCATGCTTATACTATTCTACTTTCATCTACTTAGAAATCCCAAACCTAGCATGCCTGCATTTTTCCCCCTCTTGTCTCTATCTCCATCTGCACCTTCTCTTCTATGGACGAACTTAGCTTCATTCCAACTCCCTCTCTTCCTTCCACTAGTTGAGATAAACTAGCCAGCCTTCTACTAGAATATAAGCTTATAATAAAATTGCTTTAATATTTGATGCATTAAGAAAGAAAAAAATTGGTGAGCTTCTTCCTCTTGTTCCATATCCTTCAGTTGCCTTCTAGCCTTACATAAGAGATTTACCTATCCGTCTTGTTACAAGTAAGCAAGCTGATTCGCATCCATAATATCCACAAATTTGCATTCATAAATCCATTATGTCAAAATCTTGGATTGCTCACAGGAGAACATGGTGAGACAAGGGAGAAATAGGAGACGGGAAGAAACGAATCCCCAGCCCCACTCCAGCCCTCACCTTTAACTATCCATCATTTTCATCCTGCACTCAAACCAAAATCCCTCCACTTACAAGTGCAAATGGTGTACCACTTGGTGGGTTGAGAAGTCATGCATTAATTGTTGGATTTTCTACAAGTGCTAGTGCACGTGGATTTTAAAATTTTTTAAATCCAAAATGCAGCAAAAAAATCAGATTAAATACTTTTAATCTAAGCATATATTCATCATATAAAAGTACCTATAGATCTAGTTCATATGCTGAAATTAATATAAACTAATTTTAGGATGAATGAATGAAAGTCTGTGATCAATTCACATACCTAAATCACTTTACCTTTAGTTCAAACTTGTAATTGGGTTAGAATCCAATACAATCCCTGGATCTAGGGCTAAATATGATCTAAATTAGCAGCACAAGCATCCTGTCTCCATAGATATCCATAGGGCCGACCTCAATTATTTTTCTTGGATCCTGCTTGCCTGAACCAAAAGTTTGAATAGGCTTGAACCAAACCTAGATAGGAATCAACCCTTATAAACCCTTTTGATCTTTCTTTCTTGATTCTTGAAGAAACCAAGAATCTTTCTTGATCCCTCAACTAATCAAGAAGAACAATAGCCAAGAAGTGTTTGTAACAAACTCTCAACAAACTTGAGAGAAAGAAGATGAAACTACCTAGAACTAGGCGCCAACCAATTGACACCAAGTAGAAGGATGCTGCCCACTTCTCCCTAGGTCCAAGAAGGATGCCTAGAGAGAGAGGGCATGGGCTAGAGAGAGAAAAAAGAGAAGAGATGATGGGCACAGTAAAGGTGGCGGTAAGGATGGGAGGAAGTGAGATGATGAGAGGAGTAAGGCTAGGATCCTTTAAATAGACAACAAAAGGATGTCCTAATCAAATTAGGATCCCTACTCTTAATTATATTAGAAGTCCTAGCCATAATATACTTGGACCAAATAAATGGAGTGCCACCCATAACTCACCCACACTTACATCCAATGCTAGGCATCCCATCATATGGGACCCAATTAAAAGCCTCAAATTAGCTCACATGATTTCATAAATTCTCTTCAAGGGTTCTTAATGAATAAAATTAAGAAACTCTTTCTTGATTTAATTCAAATCATAAATTAAACATCCAACCATTAGATCTTATTGAATCAAATTCAATTAGGTTCAAATCTCAGTATAGGAATTGATTAAAACTTATCATATAAGTAAATCAACTACAAAAAAATTGGGTTCACCCAGGTGCCAGCAAGGTTAACATGATTCTAATAGGTTAAATCCATATAAGTTAGTACTTCATAAGCCCAATTACCATCAATCCCTAATCTTCTCCCTTTATGTGTGACCCCATAAGTTCAATTCTATTTGGTAGTGGGACATACCATGATCTCTATCATAGGTATCACTGAAACTCTTTTCAGGGGATCAGAACAGTTCCATTCTAACTCGATAAGGTTCATTGATTCAAAACAATCTTATTGAGCTCTCATAATCCATCAATGATATCTAGTAATATATTGTGGCAATCTAGCAGAATCGAAATAAAACTTTTAGGTGTAGTTAATATATGGTATAGTCCCTCTATCATGAGTTCTAACTATATGGCAGGTCATGGATAATTCATCAAACTTCATCATCAGTCATATAATAAATGCGATCAACTCAAGTCTAATAGTAATTTTAAATAAAACTTCTTTCCATTAATCACATTGCTATGGCCATAGACTTGTGGATTCAGCTTCTCAAATCTCATAGGACTACTCCTATCTATCAAGGTCGATAGATCCCATATAGATGCACACGTTGCTCGCACAGCCCAACCAACTGAAGCCAACATCCACTACAAAAACTCATGATTGAGTTAATGTTTATGTGTAGTCAAACTACAGCAGTCTTACTGTGAGCAATTATGACATCGTAGGTCAAAAGATCAATCACACAATTACAATATCAAGATAATCATTGATGATCGAATAAAATCTATGTGATCTCTCGTATGGTCACGCTCAGTACTAGTTGTTCTCTAACAACTATCCATACTTTCGTTCAATGTCTCTACACCATAGATTAGAGACTCATCTATCCTGAAAAAATGAACTGTGCATCGATTTATCTGGATAAATCATCATCCCATGACTATCCTATGATCGAGAGTAATTTAGGAATCGATTATACATGCCTCTAATTCTCAACATTTAAGAATATATATCGTAACATCAATTCCAAAGATTATTCAAGAACATATAACACTTGAATAAAAAAAAAACTTATCCTTTATTGATTAAATCAATAGTTTAAGTATAAATTTATGTCATAGAATAAAATATGTTAACCAACAATTGACTTCTAGGACATACATCTAACAATCTTTCACTTGGACTAAAGCCAATTGACCATTAATCTAAGCCCCATCTTCTTAAGATAAGCTTTCATTTTGGGCTGGCTCAACTGCTTTGTCAGTGGGTCTATCATATTATCTATGGAGACTACTCTTCGTATCTCGATATATTACTTCTCAAAGTAGTCGCATATGATATGGAACCACCGTCCAATGTGCTTTGATTTTTGATGAGATCAGAGCTTCTTAGCAAGTACTATGGCTCCATTATTATCGTAGTACAGTGGTATAATATTCGATGTCATTTCATCAAGTTTCATAGTTAACTTTTTGAACCAGAAGCCTTCTTTTGCAGCATCCAAAGCAATGACATACTCAGTCTCTGTGGTTGAATCTGTGATGATGCTCTGTTTGGAATACTTCCAACTGACTACACCACCATTGCATATGAACACATATCCTGATGTAGACATTCTATCATTAGGAGCTGATATGAAGTTCGAATCTATATAACCCTCAATCCGTAATTCAGGTGCTCCTCCAAAGATCAAGAATAAATCTTTAGTTCTTCATAAGTACTTAAGGATGTTCTTTACAGCTATCCAGTACTCTTCATCTAGATTCGACTGATACCTGCTCATGACACTTATAATAAGGGTAATATCAGGTCGAGTACATAGCATGGCATACATGAGTCTCCCAATCATCGAAGTATAAGAGATCCTACTCATGTGTTCGATCTCTTCAAAAGTGTTAGGACACATCGTCTTGGAGAGTCGAATACCATACCTAAGGGGTAGTAAACCCCTTTCGGAGTTTTTCATGCTGAACCGCTTCAGCACCTTTTCTATGTACAATTTTTGTGACAGGCCAAGCATCCTTCTAGATCTATCTCTATAAACCTTTATCCCAAGGATATAGAATGCTTCTCCTAAATCTTTCATGAAAAATTTCTTAGACAACCCAGCTTTGATCGAAGTCAGCATGAGAATATCATTTCTAATAAGGAGGATGTCATCGACGTATAGTATGAGAAAGACAAGCATGCTCCCACTATCCTTTTATAAACATAAGGTTCCTCCACTACCAGCAAAGAGTATTTTACAATGAAATTATTTACGATGAAAACTATTTTTATTGGTAATAATAGTATTTATGATAAAAAAAATTAATTTTATCATCAATAATAAAATATTTATGATGAAAATAATTTTTCATCACAAATACTTCCTATTAGCGATGAAAAAAAGTTCCATCATAAATACGCATTATTTATGATGAATATTTTCATCATAAATAATGTATCATTTATTTTAATTTTAAATTTTTAAATATTAGTGATAAAAATATTT
>KE508755.1:58295-68638 GCA_000441515.1 Elaeis oleifera | reverse complement strand
AATTCATATACTAATTTCAATTATCTACCACTTAGATAATTAGCTTTAGGATATATTTCCCAACAATACATAGACATTATGCTGAAATAGTTCAACATGAAGAATTTCAGAAAAGTTATCTTTCGATAGGCTATGAAATTTCTCTCTCTAAGAAGAATTATCCGACAACTCTTTTAGAAAGAGAGCGTATGAGTAGAATCCTGTATACTTTGTAAGTGGGATCTGTCATGTATGCAATGATATGTACATGATCAGATATGGCACACTCACTAGGGTAGTGAGTAGGTACCAGTTGTTGGATTTTCTATAGATGCTAGTGCATATGGATTTCAAAATTTTTTTAAATCTAAAATATAATAAAAAATTAGATTAAAATACTTTTAATCTAAGCATGCATTCATCATATGAAAGAACCTATAGATCTAGTTCATATACTGAAATTAACATAAACTGAGTTTAGGAATAACAAATGAAAGTCTATAATCAATTCACGTATCTGAATCACTTCTTTTTGCTTCAAACCTGTAACTAGGGTTGAATCCAATTCAATTCCTAGATCTGAGGTCTGAACAGATTCTGAATCAGCAGCACAAGTATCCTGCCTCTATGGATATCCATAGGGTTGGCCTGAATCGATTTTTTTGACTCCTATTTGCTTGAATCAAAAGCCTGAATAGGCTTGAACCAAGCCTGGATAGAGATAAACCCTTTATGGATCTTTTGATCTTTCTTTCTTGATTCTTGAAGAAATCAAGATTCTTTTTTGATCTCTCAACTAATCAAAAAGAATAACAATTAAAAAATAGTTGTAACTAACTCTCAACAAACCTGAGATAGAGGAAAACAAACCAAGAGCAAGTGGTGCCAACAATTGACACCACCTCCTATGATGCTGCCCACCCCTCTTTTGGCTCCAAGAAAGGATGCCTAGAGAGAGAGGGCATAGGCTAGAGAGGAAGGGAAGATGAGTCGTGGGCCCAGTAATAGGTGGCGGTAAGATGAGAGGAAGAGAGCTTATATAAGAAGTAAAGGTTAGGATCCTTTATATAGACAACTTAAGGGTGTCATAATCAAATTAAGATCCTTCCTCCTAATCATATTAGAAGTCTTAGCCATAATATACTTGGACCAAATAAATGGGGTGCCACCCATATCTCATCTAAGTCCACACCCAATGTCAGGTGTCCTATCATATGGGACCCAATAAAATGCTCAAATCAGCCCATATGGTTTCAAAAATTCTCTTCAAAGATTCTTAATGAATAAAATCAAAAAACTCTTTCTTGATTTAATTCAAGTCATAAATTAAACATCCAATTATTAGATCTTATTGAATAAAATTTAATTAGGTTCAAATTAAGTGTAGAAATTGGTTAAAACTTATCATATAAGTAAACAAACCACAAGAAAAATTGGGCTCACCCAAGTGCTAGCAAGGTTAACATGAACCTAATAGGATTTCTCTAAATTCATACAAATTGATACTTCATAAGTTTAATTATTAATCAATCCAGATCTTCACCATTTATGTATGACTCTATAGGTTTAATCCTGTCTGGTAGTGAGATATACCATGATCTCTATCATAGGTATCACTGAAACTCCTTATAGTGGGTCAGAACAATTACACTCTAACTCGACAAGGATCATTGATCCAAAATGATCCTATTGAGCTCTCACAATCTATCAGTGACATCTAGTAATATGTAATGGCAACCTAAAAGAATCGAAATAAATTTTAGGTATAGTTAATATATGATACAGTTCCTCTATCATGAGTCTCGACTAGATGGCAGGTCATAGATAATTCGTCAAATCTCATCATCAGGTCATAGATAATTCGTCAAATCTCATCATCAGTCATATGATAAATTCGATCAGCTCAAGTCCATTAGTGATACCAATAAAATTTTTTCTCATCAAGCACATTGCTATAGTTATAGACTTATGGACTTAGCTTCTTAAATCTTATAGGACTACTCCTCTCTATCAAGATCGATAGATTTCATATAGATGCACATGTCGCTTGCACAGCTCAAACTGAAGCCAACATTCACTACAAAACTCATGATCTAGTTAATATTTATGTGTAGTCAAATTATAGCAATCTTATTATGAGTAACTATGACACTGCAGGTCAAAGGACCAATCATACGACTATAGCATCGAGATAAGCATTGACGATCAAATAAAAATCCATATGATCTCTCATATGGTCACGCTCAGTATAAATTATTCTTTAATAATTACCCATATTTTTCGCTCAGTATCTCTACATTATAGACTAAAGACTCATCTATCCTGAAGGAAGTAAATCATGCATCGGTTTATCTAGATGAATCACCATCCCCATGACTATCCTATGATCGGAAGTAATTTAGGAATCGATCATACACGCCTCTAATTTTTAATACTTAAGAATATATATCGTAACATCAAGTCTAAAGATGATTCAAAGATATATAACACTTGAATGAAAATAAAATTTGCCTTTTATTGATTTAATCAATAGGTTAAATACAAATATATGTCATAGAACAAAATGTGTCAGCCAATAATTGGCTTGTAGGACATATATCTAATATCAGTCTGATCTGGATGAGAATCATTGAAAGGTTGTGAGAACCATCCTTAAGTATTTGAAAAATATTAAGAACTAATGACTCATTTATAGAAAATCTGACTTAAAACTAGTGAGATATTGATTTTAATTTTCAGTTGGATTAAGATGGTAGTAAAAGTGTGTCGGATTATGTTATTACCTTAAATAAAGGAGTGATCTATTGGAAGAGTTTTAAGCAGTATACTTAGTTGAATATGTATGCGAGGTAGAGTTCATTGTAGCATGCGATGCTGTAAAAGAAGTTTTTGGTTATGAAAGTTCATTAGTGAGCTTAGAGTGGCACCATCCATCGATGGTCTAGTTTTTAATATATTAATAGCACTGGAGCCATAGCTGAAGCTAAAGAACCATAGTCTCACTAGAGAACCAAATACATTCTGCATTGCTATCATTTTGTATGAGAGATCATGAATCGAGGTGACATCAACCTTCAAAAGATCGATAGAAAAAGAACCTGACTGATCCATTTACTAGAGCCATCAAATATTAGAAGTTTAATGAACACAAATGGAAGATGGGTATTCGATATTGATCTGATTGACTTTAATTTAAGTGAGAGTTATTAAAAAATGTATCTTAAAGTTAATCATCTAGGTTGTAGATGATTGAGCTCCTTATATGATTGAAATTATAAATTGATAAAAGTTATTTGGTAATTTCATCATAAGGTGAGCATCTTCCATAATTGAACTTCAATATTATGATGAAGTCCTTAGAACTACTTACAAATGATAAAGAAAGATTTATCATATAGTTCTTAAACTTGTTCACGATCAAATGATATATTATTAACGAGAATGATAACATTTATCAAGTGTAAATCATTGTGTGTCATATAGGTTGGTTGTCCTCTTAATCAAAAAGTGTGAAGATACTGGTATGGCATACAGGTGAGATGTAGGAATATATCTTCACTGAATAGTAACCAAACTGTAGAGCACTCTACTATCAAGAGCAGCTCACGAAGGATATGG
Source organism: Elaeis oleifera (assembly GCA_000441515.1). Lineage (NCBI taxonomy): Eukaryota > Viridiplantae > Streptophyta > Magnoliopsida > Arecales > Arecaceae > Elaeis > Elaeis oleifera. The sequence continues at coordinate 65,041 of KE508755.1, read as the reverse complement.
ATATAAGTATCTCTCCGATCTAAGATCACCACGATGACTTGCAAGCAACTCACTATACTTCGGTGATCGACTATCTATATTTTAATATATTGACGGAAGGCTACTAGGTATAGTTAAGTACTTAAGAAGTTAGTGTGTGAGTCAAGATGGGATTGACCCTCCATATTACAGGAGTTAAGGAATCACTGTGTTTCAATTAAGTAAACCTTAGCCAGGATAATCTTTGTGAGGAGTCACGAGATTTGAAAAGATTGAAATACAATGTGGATGACTATTCCAGGGTTGACAGTTAAATCCTAGGTCACCTTGAGCATGAGGATCACAGGAATGAATTATGCGGTAACCATGTCTCAGGTTCTTGAATGTTGCTTTGCAATCATTCGATACTATTCGACCATTGGATATCATTACTAGATGGTCACTTCGATTGGTATAGATAGTTGTTCCTATACTATGAGCTTAGTGTTCAAACCTATGGGGTCATACATATTAAAAATTTCAATCTGATCTGATGCCTGATCGACGATAGAGAATCATTGAAGGATATAATCATCAATCTGATTGATGATTAACCTTGTGCAAAGATTGTAATTAATAATTTACTAAGGGTTAGTGAATTAAAGAAAGATTAATTAATAATTAAATTATTAGTTAGATCAATTTGATTGAGCAAAGATGTTTGGACTAAGTCTAATTAAATTGGATTCAATTAGGTTCTATCCGATTAGGTTCTTAGATAATCTAATCGCTAAGGAAGAATAGTTTCTGATTTTATCAAGAATTGAATTCAATTAATTTTAATTTGATTAAGATTTAATTGAGATAGTTTAGTACCTAATTAGATTAGATTTATAAATTTATTTGGATCAAATCAAATTGGATTTGATTTGGATCCAAAATAGGAAACTACCTGGACTCCAAGAGCAATGGACTTCTCCCTTGCACCATCCTATCTCATGACACCTACCTTCCTTATGCTAAAAGGTTTTAGCATGAAGAATTTCCATGCCCAGAGGTATTTGTTGCCTCTTCTTAATGCCTCACATAAGGGATAAAATTTGGTTTAAAAGGAAAGTTCAAATTTGATTTGAATGGGATTCCTTATCAAGATCAAGTTGGATCTTAACCAAACTACCTTACCACCACCTCTTTGTTTCGTGAGACAAAACCACTGTGAGAAAGGTTGTTTCTCCATGAAACATATGTGGAGGGCATCATATTTGAGTAGGGTGTGTAATAAACAGAGAGGGTCTCCTCTTATGGGCATTGGGTTTTCTCCTCTTACACACCTAGAATTTAGGAGGTGGCGTCCAAGAGTTGGACGTCTCTTAAACTCCTATATGCCCTAGTCCATGCCAATAAAGAGGGTCTTTTGGATGTGAGGAGTTGCTGATTTTTTGGAAATAAATCAAAATAGGGCATCTCCTTTTGGGTATGAGAAAATTAAGGAGAGGTGTCTCCTCCTAAGATGAGGGGTTCTAGGGTTTGGGTGAGAAAAAAATCAAGAGAGAAGGAGTTCTCCCTTGCCTTCTTCCACCAACCTCTTCTTCCTCCATTGATCAACCACAAAGAGCCTCTACAAGGAGCTAGCACTCCAAGAAGGTCGATCTGATCATGTTTTATGTGGATACCTGTAGAGATCGGACGTATGTGTGGCTAGGAGCAACATACAATCCCTCGATCTTTAGCTGCGGTGTTCTTCGACCTGTGCTCAGGTATTGAAATTAGATTTCTATCATATATTAGATTAGATCTAATATTTCAAATATTATTTTCAGATTATGCATGCATGTTTTGTGTCATAAGATCCATGCTTACATAGTTGTAGATTAGATCTAGTGTATAGTAGGTTAAATAGTTTAATCTTGATTGCTTCTGCTGTATAAAATTTTAAAATCTATGCATGAACTGTCCTAACTTTCCCTTATATTCTCTCTTTTCCTTGGTATTATATGACCTGTATATATACCAATTATAATGGGTTAAACAACCTGAGCCCAAAAAACTCTCTAGACTAATCTATACATCCCATGGACTTAATCCCAATCCAAATCCTAGGTTAGTCCCCTTAAGATCTCTCAAACCAGGCCTTAAGACCCCTAAGATCAAACCCAACCCTAGATCCAAATAGAAAATCCATATAGCTCTGTCTGCAAAAATCAAGTCAACTCCAACTAAGATCGAGTTGACTCACCTACATCTGAGTCGACTCATCCTGAACCCGAGTCGACTCGACTGCATGTCACTTGCGTACCAATAAACACAGCTCTCTATCTGGCTATTCCTCTGAGATCGAGTCGACTCGCTTGGAATCGAGTCGACTCTAACTGAGATCGAGTCGACTTGGCTACCCTGAAACTGCTTCTTCTCTGCAACTTTATCCCTAGCTCTGGTTCCTTGCTCTATCTTGTGTCCCCAAGTCTCCAGAGCACTAACCAAGCCCCTCAAGGTCCTTAATATCTGGACCTCAAGCCTGTGGATGCCTCCACCTTAGGACCACTTCTATCCTAGCCTTAGGACCACACCTGTCCTAGTCTCCCGGAGCCAACACCTTAACCCCTTCCTTGTGGCCTCCCAAGGCTTAGGAGCACCACACCAACTCCTACAGAACAGTGAAGAAAGATAGTGAGAATAGACTGAGAGATAGTATTCAGAGAGCTCCCTTCTTTTCCCTTCCTTCCATTTTATAGGAAAGTTTGTTTGGTGGTTGGTAGCCATTCAAATCAAAGGGTGGGTTGTTAGAAAGTTGTTAGTGATTGGTTACTGGCATGCTATCCATGTGTGAGAAGTAGATGCTGTTATAACCAAATGCTAACTCCGCATTATCCATAGACCAAAAGCTCCTTGTAGTGCTCGAACTATAGGATGGCTTATAGAGGAATGGGCTAGAAACAGGATGAGATCAGTAGTACATCGATGATGTAGACTTCATCCGATAGCTGACCTATTGTGATTGTGATGCAGATATCCTAGCTGATCAATACCTGGATTCAAGGGATAGGACCTAAAAGGGTCGAAAATCTAGCTGACTGTACTAGACCCTATCGATTTTGATACTCTCAAGTTAGAACGATCATAACTTTCTCATCTGATATCAGAATCACTATTATAACCCTATTCTGAAAAGCTCTTTTCGAGCTCTACAAGATTGGTGGCTTTGCTGCCACTATACATTTTGGAGCCTAATTTAGTTATTTGATAAGTCAATGGGAGCGCGTAAGAGTCCTAGTCAGATTTGGAGTCTAATTTTGATTTAGTTTTATTTTATTTTGTTTCAAATTCCTTTAGTAGTTGAGTTAGGACTTTTACTCTATAAATAAGGCTCCTTAGCTAATGTTGTTATTAGATTTTCATGATTATTCAATAAAATTCGAAAGAAGAGAGTTTCTTCTTTCTTTGTCATTTTTTCTTTGTTTCATGCATCTTCTTTCTCTCTTTCCTTCGAAATGTGGCCCTAGGCTACATTAGTTGGAATCAGAGACCAGCAGATTCATGAGTAGAGATTCTTTCTTGCAGTTCAGATGGTGAGTAGTAGTCGCAAGAAGAACCAACCTACGAATTAGGCAGCGGCAGCCCATGATGAAATCATGCAGTGAAAATGAGATTTGATATTGGAGTGTGAAGATTTGAGGACACAAGTGATAGAGCTGACTGTGCATCTTATGTGTGTGATCTCATAAATTATATTCTGTCTAGTAGTGAGATATATTATAATCTCCATCACTAATATTATTGAAGCTCTTTTCAATGGATTGAAACAATTCTAACTCACCCAATGAGAATTATTGATCATCAAAATAATCTCGTTGATCTCATAATCTACCAGTGATGCCTAACAGCATGTACTGGTAATCCATCAAATTAAAGAATTAAACCTCTTAGGTATAGTTATCATGTGATACAGTTCTTCTATCGTGAGTTCCAACAAGATGGAGGTTATGAAAAACTCATCAAACCTTATCATCTATCATATGTAAAATTTATTCAACTCAAGTTCATACTGTGAAATCTTATGAAAAATCTTTTTCCATCATTCATACTGCCATAGCCATGGTCTTCAAAAATCAATCTTATAAATCACATAGGACTATTCTTTATCTACTAAGATCGATAGATCCTATCTAGATGCATAATCTCTTCCTGTAATGAATCAACTGCGGTCAACATGCACCGTAAGGACTCATATGGCTAGGGACCAAGTATATATACAGTCAAACTACAGCAACCTCATTCTGAATAGTCGATACACCGCATGTCAAAGAACTAGTCACACCACTATAGTATTGAGAATGTCACTGATGAGTGACTAGATATCCAAGTGACTTTTCATATTGATCACATTTGGTATCCTTATTTCTAACAACCACCTACACTCTCGCTCCAATATCTCCATACTTAGACTCGAGACTTTTCTATCCAAAAAGAAGCAATCCATGCATCAATCTTATCAGATCAATCACTGTCTCCATGATGATCCATCGATCGAAAGTAATTTAACAATTAATTATCAATGATATATGCCTCAAATTCTCAACTCTTAAGAATATGTGTCATTTTCTTATTAATCCTCTGGATAATTCATGGACATATATACAATATGAATGAAAATAAATTATCTAATTTTATTAATAAATAATAAGATCAAGTACAAAACTATATCCTAAAAAGAATAAATATGTCAGTTATATTGACTTCTAGGGTATACATCTAATAATCTCTTACTTGTACTAAAGTCAATCTGCCATATACTTAAGTTCCATCTTCTAAAGGTGGGCTTCAGTCTTCTACTAGCTAAGTGACTTAGTCATGGGACTACTACATTATCCATGAAGTCTATTCTCTACATCTCGATATATTTTTTTTCAAGATAGTCTTATATGTAAAGGAATGATCGCACGCCCGATCGATCAAATCAGGATGCAATGAATTTAAAACTTTTGATCTGACATGCGATCCGATCGAGATCTGATCTCGATCATGGTTAGATCGATCATGAATCTAGATTAAAAAAAAATAAGATTTAAATAATTTAATTCAGATTATAAGATGATCACATCACCTTGCACAGATAAATGAACTCCGTAGTCTGATGATCGTAGAGTTTTGACGTTTGCTGATGAGTTGTGCACTTGTCTGACAAGATATCCACTCGACTCAGATTAGGATGCTCTCTCCATGTTTGATTCATTTACTCCTAGATAAATCTACAAGCTTCTGGATCAGCCTTAGATCTGATCTCCAATAGGGTTCCGACCAATGCTTGATCGCAGCCTTCTTGTTCCTTTGTGCAAATTGGATGGAGCTCGATGCTTTAAGACTACTAGATGGGATGCCCAACTCCTTTGGGCATGGGAGAGGATCAGAGACCAGAAGGAGAGGGAGATGGCATGGAGAGGAGAAGAGAAGGTGTGGAGACTTTCTTATAATGAGCATTAGTGTCAAACGATAGCTCTAGTTCCAAAATTTTGCTCGAAGGCAACTTCAAAATCTTGGTTCCTATGGCTTCAACCTGAATAGACTCTTCACTAGCGTCGAACAGCTCGAAGTCACCTTTATTCAGACTCTTTATTTCTTGTAGACTCTGTAAAATTTTAAAGTGTGAATCATAGGTGGTATCTAATACCTAAGAATCTGAAAATGAAGTACTTAATGATAAGTTAGTTTGTATCATATACAAATCTTTAGCAATATTTATCGATTTCACGATAGCAAGGTACTCCTTGCAATTTCTCTTCCAATGGCCCTCCTTGCCACAGTGATAGCAAGTACCTTTGGTGGAGTCTTTCTTCGCCTTCTTCTAGGAGATGCCAACCTTAGGTTCATCTTTTCTTAGAATCCTTCTTCACTTTTTTCTTGTTGATCTTATCAACAAAAGTACCGAAATTTTTTTACCCTTAAAATGGCTCTCTACTGTTTTCAACATGTTCAGCAGCTCTGGTAGGCTGATGTTCAGTTTGTTCATATGGTAATTTATAACAAACTGAGAAAAGAGTCAGGGAGAGATTGCAAGATCAAATTCTGACTCAGTTCACCATCCATGGCAAAGCCCAATTATCCCAAACGAGTGATCAAATCAATCATCTTTAGGACATGCGTTTGCATGGAGGTGCCTTCAGTCATGTGGGCACAGAACAACTATTTTGATATCTCATATCGAGCAGTTTGACTTTGTTCCTCATATAACTCCTTAAGATTAAGGAGTATAGAGAGAACATTCATGTTCTTATACTGCCTCTGAAACTCCTTGCTCATGGAGGTAAGCATGATATATTTGACAGTCACACTGTTCTCTTTTCACATCTTGTATGTGACCTTTTTCTCCTCGAAAGTATCTTCTCCAAGTGAATCTGGTGCAGGTGTATCCAGAATGTTGGAGACTTTCTCTTGAGTGAGAATAATTCTCAAATTTCTTAACCAGTCCACGTAGTTAGGTCTGGTCAATTTGTTTGCATCTAGTATGCCTCTAAGTGACAGTGAAGATGTCATATGTATAGTTAATCTACAATAATAAGAACATAATATAAGCAGACAACTCATGATGACATGCACAACTAGTTTAGGACTTTTATCTATTTGTGTCTCCTACTATTTTATTGAACTTCATAGCCCTCAAGTATGAAAATCGAGAAATATACTAATATTTCTTTGTGGGGTTGAGATCCTTATTCTTCACAAACACCTTGTGGATAGCACAACAAGTATTCATGAGTTCAAGAGTAGGTAACTCTTTACCAATTGTATCTTTA
>KE508754.1:34494-46591 GCA_000441515.1 Elaeis oleifera | reverse complement strand
ATCTTATTTTGAACTCCTGTTATGTGATGAAGTCCTTAGGACTATTTAATTTGATATAAGAGAATATATCATTTAGTCATTAAACCTTAAGTTCACGATCAAATGATATACTATTATTAGGATGATAGCTATGTCAAGTATAGGTCGTTGTGTGCCATGTACGTTGGTTGTCCTCTTAACCAAAGAGTGTGGAGACACTGGCATTGTAAGTGAGATGTAAGAGTACATCTCACTGAACATGACCAATTACTGAGCACTCTGTTGTCAAGAGTAGCTCACGAAGGATATGCGTATAAGTGTCCCTCTGACCTGAGATCACCACGTTGACTTGCAAGCAACTCCTTGTGCTTTGGTGCCGGACTACCTGAATTTTAATTTAGTGATGAAAGATTTTTGGGTATAGTCAAGTACTTGCGAAGTTGGTGTGTGAGTCAAGATGAAATCGACCCTCCGAATAAGTAGGAGTTAATGTATCAATATATTTAATTCAGTAATATCTTGGTTGGAATAATCCATGTGATGAATTTTAAAATTAAATATAATATGGATGATCATAATAGGGTTGATAGTTAAACCTTAGGTTACTTTATGTATTTGGATCAAAGGGATGAATTATACGGTAACCATATGTCAATAGATTTTTGAATGATGCTTTGCAGTCTTTCGACCTATTCGAACGTCGGATATCATTGCTAAATGGTCACTTTGATTGGTATAGAAAGATTATTTTATACTACCAGCTTAGGTTCGAATCTATGAGGTCACACTCAAAAGAAGTTTCTGATTGTTCACATGGCTGATCAATGATTAAGAATCATTATAGGATAAAACAGTCAATTCGATTGATGATTAATCCTATACAAATATTGTAATAATAAATTTATTAATTATTGATGAATTATAAAGGATTGATTAGTAATTAGATTGCTAATTAACTTAATTTGATTGAGCATTGAGTTTTGGATCAAATCTAATTGAATTTGATTCAATTTGATTTGATCCGATTAGGTTATAAGATGACCTAATCGCTAAGGGTGTTCAATTCTTGATATGATCAGGATTTAAACTCGATTAATATTTGATTTGATTAAAACTTAATCAAAACTATTTGCTACTTAATTAGATTAGGTTTAGTGGTCCAATTGGGTTTAACCTAATTTGGTTAGGTTAAGAATCTAATTGGATGAGAAAATAATTCGAATTCGAATCCCTTGCACCTCCTTTCTCTGCGGCCTCTTATTCTTCACATGAGAAATATTTTATATAATTTTTTATACTCAAAAGTCTTTTTCATATTTTATCTACTTTATTTTAAATTATAAATTAATTGATTTAAATTTGAGTTCAAATGGGTTTGAATTTGAATAAAAACCTAGAGTCCAAATTGAGTTCGACCCTCCTCTTCATGCCACCACCTTTCTCTATGCATAAAGTATTTTTGTATGAGATTTCTTGCACCATTCTGATGTTGGTCAATCCCTCTCTAGGTTTATAAGATGAAAATAAAGTTTGGTTCAAAATTTAATTCAAATTTGATTTGAATTGGTGATAAGGATCAACCAATATTTGAATTTGAATCGAAACTACCTCTTTCTTATCCTTATCTTTCATGGAATGCCAACCTTAAAAGGAGATCAGTTTTACATGAGATTAAGAGTGATTTTTGGCATGAGAAACCTGAATGTAGGGATATAAAAAGTTGAGAGTGGGTTAGGCTTCTGTGCATGAGAAACAGAGGAAGTGTTCTTCCTCTCGGGCGTGAGTTGTGGGTTCTAGGGTTTCAACTTTAGGTTTTGTGAGAAGAAATAAAGAGTGAGTCTTATCCAATCTATCACACCACCATTTTCTCATAAAGCTTCATCTTTTGATCCAGAAAAATCTGGAAGATCCAAAGAAAAGAGCTTGGATCAGCCATCTAGAGCCTTTGACATGAGCTAGCACTCCCGCGAAGGAAGATCCGATCAGAGCTTCAAGTGGAGGATCTGTAGAGGCTGGATGACCTGTGCCACTGCTCGATATCAGTGAGAGCTTCATATCATACCTACCAGTAGCAGAGATCATCGACCCATGAAAGGGTGATGAGTTTTGAACTCAACCAATATGATCTAAAGGTTAGATCAAATTCAGGGCATCAATGTGATCGATGTAGTTTTCTATTTTATATCATATTTATATGTAAATTTTTATGTCATAGATTCTTAATAATAGTTTAAATCTAATTTAAGATATGTTTAGAAGATTAAAGTATTTAATATTTTATTATTCTGCTATAAATTTAAAATATATGCTTTGAACTATCCATTTTTCCTTCAATAAATTCAAAAGTTGACTCGACGCATTCAAACAAAAGTTTGGACTTTACTAGATCCACCAATAGGTGTAGTACCTATTAGATGCAAATAGATCTACAAAAGGAAGATTGGTTCAAATGGATAGATAGAGACATATATGGCAAGGCTCATGGTGAAGAATTATAGTCAACGCAAAGGCATTGACTATTAGGATACTTTTTCATCTGTGGCTATGTCAAAATCAATCTGGACACTATTTGCTATTGTGGCATACCATGATGAGAGTTGATACATGGATATGCAAGTTGCAATAGATAAAGCAAGCATCTTGGAGTTAGAACACTCGTTTCAACTACGTGATCAAAATATTTGATTTCATCAAGAATGAGAAGAAATCATTTGTTTATAAGAGAGTCACTGGGAGTGCTATCATGTTCCTTATATTATATATGAATGACATCCTCCAGATTGAGAATAATGTTCCCATGCTGACTTCAATTAAAACATGATTATTTATAGAATTCTCTATAAAAGACTTTGGGAAGCATCCTATATTCTAGGAATAAAGATCTATAAGATAGATATAAAAGGATGTTAGGTTTCTCACCGAAGATATATATAGAGAAAGTGTTGAAGAGATTCAGCACATGAGCTAGATCCAATATGCTTGGCTATAAGGAGCCGCATGTATGCTATACTATGTGCACAACTTGATATAGCCCTTGTGGTGAGTGTCATGAGCAGAAATCGATCAAATTCAAGCTAAGAGCACTAAATAGCTATAAAGAATATTCTTAAGTACTCAAGAAGCACTAAAAGTTTTTTCGATCTTTGGAGGAGGATTAGAGTTGAGGATAGAAGGATTCATAGATTCAGACTTTATGTCTGATGTTGATGGTAGAGAGTCTACATCTGGTGTGTTTCCTTATGCAATGAAGGTTCAATGAATTGAAAAATTTCAAACAATCAATTATTACAGATTTCATCATGAAACTGAGTATATTGCCGCTTCTGAGAATGCTAAGAAAGCCTTTAGTTTAAATAGCTTTGTTATGGAACTTGGTGTAATGCCATCAGATGCCATAATACTGTAATGCGATAACTATGGTGCCATGCTCTAGTTAAAGAGTCTAGGTCTCATCAAAAGTCCAAGCACATAGAGCAACCATTTTACATTATTCGTGACTATCTCGAGAAGAGATACTTTGAGGTACAGAGAGTAGACCCTATGAACAATGTGATGGGCCCACTGACTAAACCATTTAGCCAGTAGAGGACTAAAGCATATCTTGATAAGATGGGGCTTAGGTATATGGTAGATTGGCATTAGTGCAAGTAAAAATTATTAGATGTATGCTCTAAAAGTTAAGCAGACTGACACATTTATTTTCTAGAATATAGTTTTGTACTTATTTTATTATTTATTAATAATATTGGATAGTTTATTTTCATTCATATTATGTATGTATCCATGAATTATCCAAAAAATTAATAAGATGATAATACATATTCTCAAGAGTTAAAAATTTGAGAAATGTACCATTGATAATTAATTCTTAAATTACTTTCGATCGATGGATCATCATGGGGATGGTAATTGATCTAGTAAGATTGGTACATGGATCACTTTTCTTTGGATAGATGAGTCTCGAGTCTACAATGTAGAGATATTAGAGCAAGAGTGCAAATTATTTTAGAAACAAGGATACCGAGCATGACCAATATGAGAAGTCACTTAGATCTCTACTCACTCATCAATAATTTTCTCGATGTTGTCATGGTGTGACTGACTCTTTGATTTGTGGTGTCTCGACTATTCATAATGGGGTTACTGTAGTTTGACAATACATACACTTGATCCCTAGCTATTCGGATCTTTGTGGTGTAGATTGGCTGCAGTAGGTTTATTATAGGAGTAGGACGTACACCTAGATGAAATCTATCGATCTTTATAAATAAAGAGTAATTCCATATGATTTATGAGACTGAGTTTTGAAGACCATGGTCATGATAATATGAATGATGAAAAGAGTTTTCATATGATTTTACAGAATGAACTCGAGTTGAGTAAATCTTACATATAACAGATGATAGAGTTTGACAAGTTTTTCATAATCTCCATCTTGTCGGAACTCATAATAGAGAAATTATATCACACAATAATTATACCTAAGAAATTCATTCTTTCTATTCTACTGGGTTGCCACTACATACTGCTAGGCATCACTAGTGGATTATGAGATCAATGTGAATTATTTTGATGGTCAATAATTCTCATTGATGATTTAGAATTATTTCAATCTATTGAATGGAGTTTGGATAATATTTATGATGGAGATCATAATATATCTCACTACTATATAGAATAGAATCTATGAGATCACCCACATAAGAGATCCTAACTGATCGGATAGTTGAATTACGATTTCAAATCACTAAAGTATTCAATTATCAATATGTTTAGTGATTGGATTGATTTGTAAAAGTTATATGAGAGGACTCCCTAACAGTTAGTGAGTTAAAAGGAGGACTTATTTGTAATTATTATTGCATTATTTGATTTGATCAAATAATTAGGGTTGCAGTCCTAGTTAAATTAAATGAGAATTTAATTTGATTGGATTTGGTTTGATTTTGACTCAAATTGAGTTTTATAAGTCTAAAATGGTTTAGACTCAATAAGTAGTTGACTTATTAAGAATCCAAACCATATTGGACTCTCTCTGTAAAGAAATTTTATCTGCAGAAGGACTCTCCCCTTTAAGATGGTGCCCTAAGAGATCACATCTCAAGTGTTCATGCCAAAAAAGAATTAACGTGAGTTATTGTTTGGCAGTGGGATGTAGAGGCCCAACTCAAAGACTCCTTAACTACAAGGACTCTATCTAAAACCATAAGATGGCATTGGGATTTAAAAGGGGCACCTCCTCTTGGTTGTTAAGGTGAATCAGATAAGAGGGGATTGGCATGAAGAACATTCATGCACAAGAAAGAAGGCAATGCAAGAGGTTGAACGACATAAAAGGTTGGCGCTAAAATAATTTTTTTGAAAAATGAAGGATCAAGGGCGCCACTTGATCTTCATAACTCTTTCTTCTTACATGAGAGGTCCAAGAGTTGGACATTCTCAAGCCTCTCTTCCTTCTTCCATGCAATGTCCAAGAGTTGGATGCCCATCTCCTCTCTCATCTTCCTCCTCTCAATTTTTGATGTTCTCTTGAGAAGAGAAAAGGATAAGAAAATTTAGCAATCCAAGGAGCGATCTCTGTAAGAAAGCTAACACCCTGATAAGATCAGAATCTCTTGATTAGATCAATCTTATGTGGATATTGTAGAGGCTGGATGTATGTGCGACTTCAAAAGAACCTTTAAGATATCCACAGATCATTGAATCTTGATGAAAATCTATCTACACAAGGTGAAGATCAGATCTTTCTATCTATTTATTTATCTTAATCTTAAAAATCTATGAGAGATCTTTGTGTTTTGAGATACAATCACATATATGCATGCATGCTTGAATTAAAATAGTTTTAATTTCTCTTCTTTCCTCTACATTTATTTAAATTTTTAATGTTGCATGCGATCGGATTTCCTAACACCTTCGTCCACTCCATTTTTCAAGAGTCAATTCTGAATCAGTTTAGGATACCAGTGGTGGAGCCATATGATTGTTCCGTCGATCCGCTAGATCATCTAAAGGACTACAAGGCCCTCATGATGCTCCAAGGTGCTTCAGACACCCTCTTCTACCTCATCTTCCCTACAACTCTAAAGAAGGTGGCATGAACCTAATACTTCGGGCTTTAGTCAGGGTTCGTTTCTTCCTTTGATCAATGTGGATGCTAGTTCATTGCTTATTTTGGGGACAGTCGAGTTCAACCAAGGACTTTGGAAAGCCTCTTCTCTCTCTATCAAGAAGAAGAAGAGTCCCTACACAACTATGTGACATAATTTAATGCAGTCATGTTAGAAGGGTGCAACCTAGATGAAGGCATCGCCATGTCAGCTTTGAAGTGATGCCTCCACAACAAGCGCCTCATCTGTTTCCTTGACAAGATATATTCGAGGGACTCTGCCAATCTCCTGGCCTGCCCATAAGTACATACAGGCTGAAGAGGGCCAGATTGTGTGTCAGGAAGATCGGGCCTTCAATAGAAAAAACGTGCATAGGAGGATGCCCTTGAGCTAGGTTGGAACAAAATCCTCCCAACCGACAAAGCTCCACGATCAAGGAGTCTGCCTCAATGCTATAATAGCTACACCCCATTGACTACCTCTCATCTAGATCCTCATGAAAATTGAGAGTCAGGAGTACTTTCATTGACCACCACCAATGAAGATCCCATCCACTCGACAGAATAGGTGGATGTACTGCCCCTTCCATCATAACTATGGTCACGATATCGAGGAGTGCTTCCAATTGAAGGATGAGATTGAAAATCTTATCTAAAGAGGCCACCTTAGTAAATATGCTCGGGAGTAATGCGATCAAGCACCAAAGAAAATGACTTGGTGCTAGCCTGATGAGGACAATGATGACAACCAACCAACAACTGGTGTCATTAACATTATCTCGGGACTTGGAGGCGGCAAGGGAGCAGATGATCAAGTTGGAAATCTGAAGAGATAGAGGACTGGTGATTTGATTTTTTTTTTGATGATAATGTCTAAAGAGTTCAAACTCTTCATGATGATGCCATCATCATTTCGATGATGATGACAAATTATGATGTAAAAAGAGTTCTTATTGATAAGCGTCGCAGAAATCTTATTTATGATGCTTTCCAATGAATCAAATTACCAACTGATCATCCAAGGTGAGTGAATACTCTCTTAGTTGGATTTTTAGGAGACTCCATAGCAATGAAAGGAGAAATCACCTACCAGTGACTGTCAGAATGGAACTACGATAGCAAACTGAGCAACTGACTTTCCTTGTCACTAGAGTGCCTTCTGCTTATAATGCAATTTTGGGATGATGTGAACTCAATGCATTCCAAGTAATCATCTTCATGTACCACCTGATGGTCAAATTTTCAACTTAATGTAGAGTTGGAGAAAACTAAGGAGACCAAATACTAGCTCGATAATACTTCCTCACTACCATCAAAGATAAGAAACTGATGGAGGCCTTGCCAATTAAGGAACAGAGAGAGAAGGTAAAGAGTCCCAATTAGCCAGTGGAGGAGCTCATCACCACCCCTTTTAGAGATGATCTGACCAGAAGGATACGGATCGGATCCTAACTGATAGCCAACAATAAAGATCGACTAATAACTTTCCTTCAAGCCAATGAGGGCATCTTCACCTGATCGGCATCAAATATGCTTGATAACTCTTCTAACATCATTGTTTATAAGTTGAATATGAACCCAAATCATCAACTAGTGAGACAAAAGAAGAGGAGCTTTGTCCCATAACGATAGTAGGCTATCGATGAAGAGGTTTACAAGTTGATGATGGAAAGATTTATTTGGAAAGTACAATATTCAAAATGGATCTCCAATGTCATCATGGTCAAAAAAGTCAATGGCAAATGGAGAATCTACATCAACTACACCGACAATAATAAGACTTGCTTGAAAGATAGCTTTTCACTCTCAAAAATTGATCAACTCATCGATGCCACCTCAGAATACCAATTGTTAAGCTTCATCAATGCCTTCTCTAGGTACAACTAGATTTGGAAGCATCCGAGTGTGATGAAAAGACTGTATTCATAACCGACAAAAGTTTGTATTATTATAGAGTGATGCCTTTTGGTTTAAAGAATGTAACTGCAACTTATAAGCATCTTGTCGATAAGATGTTCAAACATCAGATAGGTCACAACATGGAAGTTTACGTCAATGACATGCTCATCAAAAGTATAAAAATTGATAGGTACATTGTTGACCTTGAAGAAGCTTTGGGCAAATTACGATGATATCAAATGAAGCCAAACCTGAACAAGTATCTTCGAGGTCATGTCGGGAAAATTTCTTGGCTTCCTAGTGACTCAACAAGGGATAGAAGCCAACTCAGAGAAGATCCGAGCTCTCCTTTACTTGAAGCATCTGACCACCAAATAGGAAGTCCAAATCTGAGGAAGGTAAGCAATTATCATTATACCTAGTTATTTCACTTGACACTATTGTTTAGTTTTGGTCTGAGAGGATGCAGGAACTCAAAGAATAGTCTACTACACTAGCAAGGTTTTTTGAGTCATGGAGACAAAATACTCTAAGATTGAGAAGGTAATCTATGCACTCATTACTTCTGTGCGGTGACTCTGATCTTACTTCCAAGCTCATTCGATGATTATCCTAATCGATCAACTTTTAAATGTGATCCTTCGAAAGATTGACACCTCCAGGCACATAGCAAAGTCAGCAATAGAGCTCAAAGAATTTGACATTAGCTTCCAGCCTTGACTGGCAATAAAAGCCCAAGTGTTGGCTGACTTCCTCATGGAGCACACCATCCTCAACGAGGAACTATCCCTGACAAGATCTGAGGACCTGGGAGAACTATCCTTGACAAGATCTAAGGGCATCAAAAAATTTCTACAGTGGATCCTACATGTTGACTGTGCCTCGGATTTACAAGGATGCAAAGCCAGACTCATTCTAGCCAACCCAGATGGGATCGTGATAGAATATGCTCTCCGATTTGACATCAAAGCTTCTAATAATGAGGCCGAATATAAAGACCTGATCATTAGACTTCGTCTCATGAAGGAGCTTTGGGTGAAGAACATCAAAGTCTTCACTGACTTACAGCTCATCGTTGGACAAGTCTAAGATGAATACAAAGTCTGAGGCTCAACAATGGTGTAGCTCCAAGAATTGATTTTGATGATCACAAACTATTTGAGAAGACTACTAATGTATTTTCTATCTTTGAAAATTATTTTATGATGTTTCAGGTAGTCTAAGAGATTGGATTTGAAAAGCTTCATCAAGTGTGCCAAAATTGAAGTTTCAACAAGTTGGAGAAGTTTTTGAAGGCTTTTGAGAGTGTCTAAATTGATTTGAATCCACTTAAGAGCGTTTGAAAGTGTTTTAGTAAATTTGAACCTTAAATATATGAAAAATTAGATTGAAATAAAATGAGACAACCCATCTAGGTCATCCCCTTTCATTGGGCAGCTTGCACGCTTTATGTTAGCTCATGACATGCAGTGAGACGTCCCACCTGGGATGACCCATGTAATTGGGATGACCCACTTGAGATGACTCCTGAGACTCTGAGATCAAAACAGAAAGCTGAACTTTCTGTCTAGCCTATTAGGACGCCCATGGGACATCCCAATGCCAGTGGGATGCCCATGGGACGTCTCATTCCTACGAGCACGCGTAACGGCTAGTTTCAGCCCATTTTGATACATTTAATGTGCATTAAACACACTCCAACGGCTCTAAACTAACTATAAGATATTGTCAAGGATAAATGGCAACTATAAATGCTCTCTTGAAGTAGAAAATCACATAATTTTACAAGCTCTAAAGTTCAAATCTGAGAAAAGTATATTCAACCCTAAAAGAGAGAATAGAAGCATTTAAGTACTTCACCAACCACTCTCCAGCTGCAATCAAGTGTGAAATTCATTGAGGGTGTACAGCAAAAGCTTCTTCCCTTTAAGTATTATAATTCTATTATATTTATTTAAGAAGATTGTGTGCTGAATTTTCTGTACCCTATTTTTTTGAATTTATTTTTGGGTGTTTGAGTTTTAGAAGGTTTCAAAACTTATTTGGGTTGATCCGAACCCTGAATTAGATTGTTGAAGATTGGTTTGTACCTAAAAAATAAGTATTCTTGCTAAAATGGTAAGGGTCGGAGGTGTCTGACGTGGTGTAATCTTTGTAATCCATTTAGTGGATTGAATTCCCACATAGGAATTTGGAGAGTGGATGTAGGTGTAAAGTTGGCACCGAACCACTATAAATTTTTTGTATTTGTTGTGCTTGCCTTTCCTTACTTGCTCTTTATGTTTAATACTTGTTTATCTTTTATTGGTGTTTAATTTTATCTATATTGCAAATCAACTCACTCCCCTCTACACCTTAGCATATTATTTTAGTGTACTAATCTTTTAAAATTTTAAAAAGACCCAATTCACCCCTTCTTGCACTCCATATTTGACATATCTCTAGTCGAGGGGCAATCCACAAACTGACCTTCACTTTTCAATGGGTCAAACTATACCTATTGAAAAGCTCAGATGAGAATTTTCATACAAGCACTTGACTATGACATGTGGAGTGTCATAGTAAATAGACCATACACACCTACTAAATTAATTGATGGTGTGTCTCTTCTTAAGTCGAAAGGTGAATGGGATGAAATTGATAAGAAATGGCTCAGCTCAATGCTAAAGTCATGAATATTTATATTATACTTTGGATGCTAATAAATTTAATCACATTTCTATATGTAATTTAGCTAAAAAATTTGGAATAGCTTAGAAGTCACACACGAAGGCACAAAACAAGCAAAAGAATCTAAAATTAATATGCTTGTGCATAACTACGAACTATTTAAAATGAAACCTAAAGAATCAATAACTCAAATGTTCACTCATTTCACTGACA
Source organism: Elaeis oleifera (assembly GCA_000441515.1). Lineage (NCBI taxonomy): Eukaryota > Viridiplantae > Streptophyta > Magnoliopsida > Arecales > Arecaceae > Elaeis > Elaeis oleifera. Next base: position 35,721 of record KE508754.1, on the reverse strand, counting down.
TCATAAATGGTTTAAAAAGTCTTGACAAATGTTATTCTAACAGCGATGTTGTGAGAAAAGTGCTTAGGTCCTTACCAAGATCATGGGAGGCACAAGTCACTACAATCCAAGAGGCCAAAGATTTGAATACTCTACCATTGGAGGAGCTGCTTGGATCCTTCATGACTCACGAACTGACCATGAAGCAACACACTGAAGAGAAAATCAGAAGAAAGAGGACTATAGCCCTCAAGTCGACAGCTCAAGAAGAAGAAGATATAGAAAAATCAGACAATAGCAAAGAAGATGAAGACTTGGCCCTGATCACCAGAAAGTTTAGACACTTCATGAGAAGAAAAGATAAGGGACAAGGAGAAGACCACTAGTCAAGGGGAGCCGAGTAAAGAAAGAAAAAGAACAGCCCATCATCTGCTATGAATGCAAGAAGTCGGGCCATTTCAGATTAGAATGCCCCCAGCTCAAGAAAGGCCAAAAAGGTTTAAGAAAAAAAACCATGATGGCTACATGGAGTGACAGTGATGACTCCACCACTAACGAAGAATCTCATGAAGAAGCCAACCTGTGCCTTATGGCATATGAAATTGAGGTATCATCCGAAACTCAATCTGAATTTACTTATGATGAACTGTTAGAAGCTTTTCATGAACTTTTAAATGACCTAAAAGAATTAGGTACTAAAATAAAAATCTAAAATCAAGAAACCATGTATTAACTAAGGAAAATGAAGAAGTTGATAAGAAAATAAAAATTAGAACTAAAGAATTAGTCTCTAATAAAAGAAAGGATGAACTTTTTAGTCAAAATAAAACTTTTATAAAAGAAAATCAAGATCTAAAGGAAGAGGTAACGAAGTTGAAACCTATAGTTGATAGATTTACACTAAGTTTAAATAAACTTCAAATGATTATTGATAGTCAAAAATCTGTATATGATAAAGCCGGACTTGACTATAATACTCTAAAAAAACAAAAGTTTTTGAAAAATATTTTTGTCAATGCATCAAAATTGGCAAATATCACTTGTTTTAAATGTGGCAAGGTAGGGCACAAAGCTTATACATATTTATCAAATAAATTTGATGATAAAAATGTTAAGAAAATATAGATTCCAAAAGGAACCATGGTGACTAACCCCAAATGACCCAAATTAGCTTGGGTACGTAAGGTTAAAACTTGATTTCATATATGCAGGTGTGTCTTGCATCCCAAGCAATAAAATAAAAGTGGT
>KE508752.1:49323-66888 GCA_000441515.1 Elaeis oleifera | reverse complement strand
TCTTCTCTTAAGGTTTCTTTTAGAACCCTTCTGCTCCATAAATCATGAGATTTTTCTATGAAAAAATTTAGATATCATAAGATCTGGAAGTTTAAGAAACATCTAGAGGAGAAGGTCTCCTCATGTCCTAGCATAGAGATGTTCTCAGGACATCAATCGTTGATGTACTGAAAGAGAAGATCTGTCTTCTCTTAGGACCTTTTTCTATTACTTATTATTTTTGATTTTAGAAAGGTCAAAGGGTTTGACTTCTCCCTCATTCCTCCTCATATTCTTCATCTCTTGGAATGTTCAAGAGATCCGAAGAATATTTTTTTAGATTAACCATCCGGAGGGATCTGCAAGAAGCTAGCACTTCGAGTGGATCTTCGTTCGACGAACCTCCGATTTGTTGCAGCCTCGTGTGGATCACCTGTAGAGGCTGGATGCGTATGCGGCTCCAAAGACAATAAAAAAATCAACCATGGAGTTCTCGACCCACATGAAGATAAGAGATTTGATCTCTTCTCTTATCTAGATGTGATCTAGATTTTAGATCTAAAATTGTTTAGATCTAGGGTATTGATTTGATCAATACCAAAGTCTTTATTTCTGATTTATAAATGCAATATGACATGTTATAGGTCCTAATTGTAAGATGTAGTACTTTGATTACATGCATTTGTATATTAAATTATTTAATTTATATATTTCACTGCGTTATATTTCAAAATTATTTAAAATTCATGCATGAAATCCTGCACCTTTTTCAAAAGGGTTGTATGGTAACGTGAGCCGATCTATGCGTTATGAAGTATCTAAGAGACTTTTCAATACTAAGATGAATTAAGGACAGTCGGTTTAATTACGATCATTATTGATGATGATCAAGGATTTGGAGGAGCTTGAGAAGCTCAGTGTGACCACGCATAAGGAATTGCAAGCGGATTTGATCCGACAATCTCTTACTAGTTTGTATGGATAGTTTATAGCAAACCACTATATGAATAAGATTAATTGCACCTTGATCGAGTTATTAGACATATTGGTGACTACTGAAGAGATCTTGAAAAGTTCAAGGGGTATATTTCTCGCTGTGGAGTGGAGAAACTATCAAGAAAATTTGAAAATCCTAAAAAAATAAACGGACACACCTTTAGAAGGTATGTCAGATATGCTCGTAAAAGAACTAACCTTACGGTTCCCTTTACTTCAAGTTCGGTCTTAGACTTTGGTTCTAGTGCATATTTATGTGCTTTTATGTAGGGTCTTGAGAGAAGTAGAAGGCTTAGAAAAGGTGATATGATCCTTTAGATTGGCAATGGAGTAAGTGTTACTGCTGTGGCCATGGATACCTATCATCTATAATTATCGTGTAGGTTTAGGGACTGTTATAATGTTCTTGCTGCTTGTAAAAATTTGATTTCTATTTTAGCACAAGATAATTATGAATTTAGTTTTATGAAGACTATGGTACTATTATTTTGGAATAAATGGTTGGAAGTAGCTTTATGATTAACATCTCCATCATTTATATGTTGATGTGAATGTATTCGAGCAGATAAGTGAGTGCCATTGGATCTGAAAGATCCAGTGATGAGATTAACCTCAAGTATATGTGGCACCTTAGGCTAGTCATATAGGAGAAGAAAAGATTAACAGACTGAAGACAGATGGGCTTTTGGGCTCAATGACTACTGAGTCATATCCAATCTGTGAGTCTTGTCTTCAAAAAAATATGGTCAAGCTACCCTTTATGGGACATAGGGAAAGGACCACTGTGATACTTGCCTTGGTGCACACTGATATCTATGGCCCATTTATGTAGCAGCCAGAGGAGGTTATCTCTACTTAATTATCCTTACCGTTGATTATCCATAGTATATGTATATGTATGAGATACACTAATCTGAAGTCTTTGAAATATTTAAAGAATTCAGATATGAAGTAGAGAAGTAAATCGAAAAAAATCTTAAAAATATTTCGATCAGATTGAAGAGAATAATATCTAAGAAATTTCTTGATTATCTTAAGAAAAATGGTATAGTCTTATAATAGACTCTATCTGAAATGCCTTAACTCAATGAGATTTTTTAGAATGGAGATGTTGGACCCTATTGGATATGGTTCGATCCATGATGAGCTTCACTAACTTTTTTCGTTATTTATCTAGGGGACATACTTAGCTTACCTAATTAGATAGTGAATTAGGTTCTCTTTAAATCCATTCTTACTACACCATATGAGATGTGATATGATAAGAAATCGAGTCTTGATCATTTTAAGATTTGAGGATGTCCGATCTATGTCAAGCGATAATAAGCGAACAAGTTAGAGGCTAGAACTATGAGACTCATTTCATAAGATATCCAAAAGAGTTTTTTTTGCTTTCTAGAGGATCACAATATGATTGTGACCTGACATACTGTCTTTCTGAAAAATAGCTTATCCATGATGAAAATAGTGGGAGGCAATTATAGCTCAAAGAAAAAGTCTTTGAAGAGCAACAACGAGTCATAGTACCTATAGAACCCATTGACCCAGTAGATGGCATATCTCATCAATCTTGTAGATCTAGTTAAATCTCCTATCTTCCTGAAAGGTATAAGATATGCTTACAGAGGATGCAGAGAAAATATTTCTTATAAGAGATAGAAAATATGGAGATGATCCTAAAAACTATTACGAGGTGATGATAGTCATCGATCCTGAGAAATAACAGATAGATGTAAAAATTGATTTTCAAATGGATATCTTTAGAAGATATCTATATGGGCAGCCTCTGGATTTTACTTCCAGTGATGGTGATCACAAGATCTGTAAATTACAAAGATCCATTTATAGACTCAAGCAAGCATCTCAGAGTTGGAGCATTCATTTTCATGATGCGATCAAAATATTTGATGTCATCAAGAATGAAGAGGAACCATGTATCTTTTAGAAGGTCAGTAGAAGTGCTTGACATTTCTCGTATTGTACGTGGATAACATCCCCCTTTTTGAGAATGATATTCCTATGCTGACCTCGGTTAAGGTCTGATTGTTGAATGTATTCTCCATGAAAGATCAAAGGGAAGCATCTTTATTCTAAGAATAAAGATCTATAGAGATAGATCTAAGAGGATACTTCGTCTATCACAAAAAATGTATATAGAAAAGATGCTGAAGGGGTTCAGCATGAAAAACTCCAAAAAGGGATTGTTATCCTTTAGGTATGGAGTTCATATCTCCAAGAAGATGTGCCCTAGCACACCTGAGGATATTGAGCACATGAGCTAGATCCCTTATGCTTCTACTATAGAGAGCCTCAAATACGCTATGCTATGTACTCGACTGATAAATCTCTTGCTATGAATGTCACGAGCAAAATATCAGTCGAATCCAGATAAAGAGCTCTGGATAGCTATGAAATATATCTTTAAGTACTTGATAAGAACTAAGGATATGTTCTTGATCTTTGGAAGAGGAGAATTTAAGATTTATGGATACACAGATTGATGATAGAAGATCTACATCAGGATATGTATTCTTATGTTATGGTGGTATGGTATATTGAAAGAGTTCCAAACAACTGATCATCGAAAATTCCACCATAGAGGTAGAGTTCATCAACGTTTCTAAGGGTGCTAAGATAGTTTTTAGTTTATGCAGTTTGTTGTGTAGTTTGAAGTGATGACATAAGATGTCATATAACTCTACTGTGATAACATCAGTGCCATAGATCCAACTAAGAAATCAAGGTCTCACTAGAAGTCTAAGTACATAGAGCGATGATTCCATTATATTTATGAATACTTGAAGAAAACTATATCATGGTGCAGAGAGTAGACTCTATGGAGAATGTGGCAGATTTACTGACTAAGCTATTGAGCCAGTAAGAGACTGAAGCTTACCTTAAGAAGATGAGGCTTAGGTTGATGGCCAATTAGCTTTAGTGCAAGTGGGAGATTGTTAGATGTATGTCCTAGAAGTCAAGTTGGTCGACATATGTAACCTTTCTAGTGACATAATTTTATAATTAAATAAATAAATAGGATTAATTTTATTCATGTTGAGTCATGTGTCCATAAATCATCCAAGGAATTAATAGGATAATGACACATATTCTCAAGAGTTGAGAATTTGAGGCATGTATCATTGGTAATTAATTTCTAAATACTCCCGATCGATGGATCATTATGAGGATGGTGATTGATCCGATAAGATTGATGCACGGATTGCTTTTCTCTGGATAGACAAGTCTTGAATTTATAGTGTGGGGACACTGGAGTGAGAGTGCAGATGATTGTTAAAAAATAATAGTACCGAGCATGACCAACACGAGTAGTCGCATAAATATCTATCCACTCATCAGTGACATACTCGATGTTACAGTGGTATGAGTAGTCCTTAGACCTGTGGTGAGTTGGTTATTTACAATAAGACTGTTGTAATTTGACTGCACCATAACTTGATCTCCTAGCCATATAGAGCCTTAAGGTGTATGTTGGCTGCAGTAAGTTCGTTGTAAGAATAGGGTGTACACCTAAATGAGATCTATCGATCTTGATGGATAAGTAGTCCTATTTATTCATTAGATTGAGTTCAGAAGATCATGGCCATGGCAGAGTGAATGATGGAAAAGGATTTCATAGGATTTTATTTGTGAACTCGAGTCAATTGAATAATATATATGACAAGTGATGAGGTTTGACGAATTTTTTATGACCTCCATTTATCGAAACTCATGATAGAAGAACTGAATTATACGGTAACTGCATCTAGAGGTTTAATATTCTGTTCTGTTGGATTATCACTACATATGCTAGGTGTTACTAGTTGATTATGAGACTCATCGAACATCATCTTGATGATCGATGATCTTTGATGGACAGAGCTGGAATCATTCCAATCCATCAAAAAGAGTTTCGATGATATTATGATAGGAATTATAGTATATCTCAGTCCCAAACAGAATAGAACCTATGGGATCACACACAAAAGAGATCTTTATTTGATCAGATGGTTGATCTATGATTATGAATCACAGAGGGATGTAATTATCAATATGATTGATGATTGATCCAATACAATTGTTGTAATTGTCAAACTTATTAAGTGTTAGTGAGTTGTAGGAGGATTAGTTAGCAATTGGATTGTTAATTGGCTCAATTTGATTGAGCAATTAGGATAGGATCAAGTCTAATTGAATTGGATTCAATTTGACTTGATTTGGATTTGATTAGATCAAGTCTAATTGGATTATAAGATAACCCAATTATGAGGAAGACTGATTTCTTATTTAATTAAGATTTGAGTTTGACCTAATTCCAAATTAGGTTGGGATCTAACCAAAAGAGATTGGATTCTTAGTTGGACTAGGAATTCTTCTCTCTTTGGGTGCACTAACTCCTAATTTGATTAGGGATTAAATGAGTTTGACTCAAGCACCAAGAGAAGTCTAGATAGATTGGGACTCTCTTTCTCCCTTGGCCCAAAATTTCTCCATGCCATGCCTTACCCACGCGTGCCCCTTCCCTCATTTTTGCGTGAGCCTAGAACCCCCTCCACGCCCTCTTGTTGTGCCCTCTTTCTTTTGGATATGGATAGGGATGAATTCAAATAGGTTTTGAATTCAAGTCTTATGAGATAAACTTCCATCTATCCAAAACTCTCCCTGGTCCCTATCCATTTGGATGCCAACTCTAGGAGGATGTGGGCATGGGTTTAGATGGATTTTAGCATGAAAATCATATAAAGAGGCATGGGTTCTAGGGAGGAGTCCTTCTGCACATGAAACATCTTCTTAGCATGGGTTTGGAAGGCTACATGCACATAAGAAGGTCTCTTGGTGTGTGGGGTTTTCTTGGTGAGGAACTCCTATGGGGCAAGAGGTTTTGGAGATGCGAGACCCTTCGGAGGGGATGCGGGTTCCATGGGATCCAGGTGTGGTTTGCAGGATGAAGGAAAATAAAAGAGAGTGTCTCTTTCTTCCTCTTTCTCCTCCTCTTCCTCCTCTACTCCATCTTCTCTAAGAAAGTCTGAGAGATCGGTGGAGATCTGTAATATCAACCATCAAGAGATGGCTTCTGCAAGGGTGCTAGCACTCTGGTGAAGTCACAGGCCTCTGATCGGATTCGAGAGCCTCGTATGAATACTCATAGAGGTCAAACGTGTGTGCAGCTGATCAAAAAACCTCAGAGTATACCATGATCATCAGCTGTGGAGATCATCCACCATGCAAAGGTATGAAGATCGGATCTCCAATTTGATTATTTCTTAATCAGATTTTAAATCGAATACTTTCATATTTATATGATAGATCTTTGGTGGTTAGCAGATTAGATCTGATGCATATTAGATTATAATAGTTTAATCTGAATTTTTTTTGCTAAAATTAGATTAGATCGAATAAAGTTTAAATACATGCATGTATCCATCTGAAATCCAACACTTGGAATGGAGAGGGACTTGGTGCCTCTCAAGGGTGTGGACCCTGCTCACATGGATGCATTGATGGAGGAACAAGACCTTGCCCATGAGGTTGTTGTTACCAGATTGCGGTAGGCAATCTAGGGGGAGGGAGAGTGCCTATCACCAATGGATTCGATGGTTGTTGGGACTGAGGCAGGCTCTCAAGATAAGGGGGTATAATGTGGGCCGCACTCTCCATGAGTCTTCACTATGAGGTTGCTGATCTGGAACATCCAAGGGCGAAAAAGCCCTCATTTTGATCGACTTTCGATCGGTTGGTATAGTAGCTTGGCCTTGATGTCTGTCATACTGGAGACCCGACTTTTTGAGGTGAGTCTGGCTTGGGCTAGACATCGAATTCTGATGGCATGGAGTCCATACGTAGTGGAGTCTAGAGGGCTATCAGGGGGCATCCAGGTGATGTGGCATTATGGGTTGATCAGGATGGATGCCTTTCATAGATGCGAGCAGCAGGTGGCTTTAGTCATTTCAAAGCATACTGACGAACCTTGACTACTTTCTGGAGTTTATGCGAGCACCAAATATAGGGAGTGGAGGATGCTTTGGTCGAGATCTCCAAGATGGTTTTGTAGCGTTTGTGTTCCCTTATCATTAAGGATTTCAATTTTATCATGGGGTCCCATGAGAAGAGAGGAGGCAAACAGTCTGGGGATAGTATTAACTCTAGAGAGTTTAGAGACTTCATCAGTAATATGTGTCTGATTGATCTCAGCTATTCATATCCCTAATTCACTTAGTGCACCAATCGACAGGAAATTGCTCGAGTTTGAAAGAGGATCGATCGAATGCTTGCCGCTACAGAGTAGCTCCAACAGTCTCTGGGGCACCAAGTTCATCATCTTCTGAGGATTGCATCGGATCATTGCTCGATTCTTATCATGACTGATGATCTTTGCTTGCCTAGGGCCCTATTCAAGTTCGAAAAGTTTTGGACCTTCTATCCTAGATCGTGTGATCTGATTCGAGAGGTATGGAGGATACGGGTCTGTGGGGATGTGAGGTACCAGATGACATGGAGGTTGAAGTTTGCCAGGTCAGGCTCCTACGATGGAACCATATGGAGGTTGGTGATATCTTCAGACGCCTCGAGGGGTGAAGGCAGATATTACAGCATTACAGTTGAGGAAGGATCAGGAGGGGAGACTTCAGGAGCCTGATTTTTAGAGAACTTCATCATAAGCTCTCGATGCACCACTCTTTGCTGCAACAGCAGGAGATACTGTGGAGGTAGAAATCCAAAGTTCATTAGATCAGGGAGGGTGATCGGAATATTAGATTTTCCATCAGTCTACTATGATTAGAAGGTCTGTCAACCGCATTAGATAGCTGAGAGAGAGCAGTGACAGAGTTGTGGATGATAGTGAGGAGATCAGATAGCAGATTCTTCAGTTCTTTAGATCTCGTTGGATGGTATCTTTGGGTAGTGACCTATCCTTTCAGAGGTCCCATCTGCAATCCATATCTTTGATCTAGAGAATGAGGCTCTGACCTGTCCGATGTCGGTCGAAGAGGTGCGGGGGCCTCTTTGGTCTCTTGGGGTAGAAAAGCCCCTAGGCTGGATGGCTTTCTCCCACTCTATTTTCTCTGGTATTGGTCTATTGTCAGAAAGGAGGTGGTGGAGGCATTGCAAATGGTCTTCAAGTCCAAGGGCATTCCAAAAGAGTGGAAAAAGATGCCAATCACCCTTATCCCAAAGCATCAAAATGTGTCAACACTAGTGGCGGATCCAGGTTAAGAAATGTGGGGTCAATTGATCCCACACAAAAATTTAAAAGTATTGAACATATATACATATACTACTAAGAAAATTAAAATAACCCCATTAAATTAATGAATTGACCCATAACCCATATAAAATTTTGAAAGTAAAGGATAAAAAAGACTACATAATAAAAATAATTATGACCCATAGTTTCTCTCTTTAATAACTCTATACCACATTAAAAGATGAAAAGAATAATTATGTCCTACATTCTCTCTCTAATCACTACTTCTCTATTGATTTTTAATACCCCACGTCAACCTCATGGTCTCCATCCATCCATCTCTTATATTTAAATCCAACATCAATTATTTTTATGCCCTAATCAATCCACATGCAATAGAAAACCATTGTTCCTCTTGTTCTTTCTCAATCTGAATCAGGTTTGTATTTTTATTCTTTAACTCCTTTATTTTTTACTCATATCAAATAAGGTATTTAAGACATTATATATTATTTTATATATTTATTATTTTTAAAAAATATTCTTTATTTTTTCCTTCTTTTTTCTCTCCTGCATCATCTCCGCTTGATCGCCTCCCTCTGTGGCTTTGCCCGAGGCTTCTCCGCTCCCACCTCTCCCATCCCTCGGGCCCCGACCAACAGGCGCCAACTGTGGTTCCTCCACACGGACTGCATTCTCTGGCTCTCCGCCCGTCGTATCCCCGGCTTTGCCTACAGCTGTTAGAAATTGTGTTCCAAAGTCAATCGTCTGTCTGTTAATGGTTGTGCTAAACTATGTAAATATATATGAATTGATAATTAATAAATTATTATTAATTTTTCATCACAAAGTAATGTACATCTTCTTAATGAACTTCAATTGTTGTGATGAAGTCTTTAGGACTATCCTAATCGATATAGGAGGATATATCATTTAGTCCTTAAATTTAGTTCACGACTAAATGATACGCTATTACTAAGATGATAGCATTTATCAAGTGTAGGTCATTGTGTGTCATATGTGTTGATTGTTCTCGTAACCAAATAGCGTGGAGACACTGGTATGACATATAAGTAAGATGTAGGAGTACATCTCATTGAATGTGATCAATTGCTGGACACTCTGCTGTCAAAAGTAGCTCGTGAAGGATAAGGGTATAACTCTCTCTAACCTGAGATCACCACGATGACTTACAAGTAACTTACTGTGCTTTGGTGTCGGACTATCTGAATTTTTAATTAGTGATGAAAAATTTCTGGGTACAGTTAAGTACTTACGAAGTCGGTGTGTGAGTCAAGATGGAATTGACTCCTCCGAATAAGTAAGAGTTAATGCATCAGTATATTTTAATTGAGTAAAATCTTGATCAGGATAATTCATATGATAGATTTGAAAGGTTAAAATATAATGTGGCTGACTTATTAGGTTTGACAGTGAAACTCTAGGTCACCTTGAGCATTAGGGTGAAAAGGATGAATTATACGATAACCATATGCCAATAGGTTCATGAATGATTCTTTGCAATCTTTCGATCTATCAGGACATCGGATCTCATTGCTAGATGATTACATTGATTGGTTCCAAAAAGTTTGAATCTATAGAGTCACACTCAAAAGAAATTTTCTACTGATCATGTGGCTGATCGATGATTGAGAATCATTCTAGGATTTAATCATCAATTTGATTGATGATGAATCTTATACAAAAGTTGTAATAAATTAATTCACTAATTATTAGTGAGTTAAAGGAGAATTGATTAGTAATTAGATTATTAATTAACTTAATTTGATTGAGTATTGAAGTTTGGATTAAATCTAATTAAATGAGATTCAATTGGATTTGACACAAATAGGTTATGAGATGATCTAATCGCTAAGGGTGTTCGATTCCTGATTCGAGTGCGATTAATTTCTAATCTGATTAAGATTTAATTGAGACCATTTATTATCTAATTAGATTAGATAATTTAATTAGGTTTAACCTAATTTGATTGGGTTAAGAATCTAATTAGATAAGAATACAAGTTAGAATTCAAATGGAACCAAATACCTCATGCGCCACCTTTCATTGTACCCTACTTTCTTCATGCATAAGAATGGTTTTCACATAAATATTTTTGTGTCCAAAAGGTGTATGATGCCTTCTTCGGATCCTCTTTGGATCAGAATTTGGTTGGATTAAGTTTGACTTCAAATTGGTTTGAAATCAAGCTTAAATCAAGAGTCCAAGTTTTGTGGGACTCTACCCAGCCACCGACTAGCCTTCGTCTCACGTGCAAAATAAATTTTTGCATGATATTTTTTGTACCAATCTAAGTTATGTCACCTCTTTTCTGAGTTCTTTACTTTTGGATTAAATTTGGTTGGAAAAAATTTCAAATTTGATTTGAATTCATAATAAGATCAAAGGTTGTTTGAAGCTGAACCAAATTATCCAATCTCTACGTAGGATGCCACCTTAAAAGGGAGTGATTTTTATATGCCAAATCACTTCAGTTTGGGTGTGAGAAAACCTCAAAGAGGGCGTGAGAGATCTAAAAAAGAGGGTGGGCATCCTTGCATGTGAAAAAGAGGAAGAAGATCCTGTTTAGGGCATGAGATCTAGAGTGAGATTCTAGTGTTTCTTAGTTCCAATTTTGTGAGAGAGAGAAAATAAAAAGAGTTTTATTTTCTTCTTCCACACCATCTCCTCTTTGAAAAGATCTTTCTTCTAGTTTGAAGGTATCTATTTGATCTGAAGAAAGAGGACTACATCAGCCATCCAGATCCTTCATTGCGAGCTAGCACTCTTGAGAAGGATGATCTGTTCGGTGGTTCGAGTGGATCACCTATAGAGATCGGACATGCTGTGCGGCTACTCGACATCAAGAAGAACCTCTTACCATATATATCAATAGTGGTGATCATCGATCCATGATCAAGTAATGGGTTCTGAACTCATCGGATCAGATCTAAGCATTAGATCTGATTCAGGACATCGATACGATCGATGCAGTATTTTGTTTCAAATCAGATTTTTTTGTATAATATTCTTCATGTCATAGATCCTTAAAAAGTAGTTTATATCTAATCTAAAGTATGTGTAGGAGATTAAATAGTTTAATCTACTGCTTTCGCTATAAAATTTTAAAAATATACATGCTTGAACTGCCTGTTTCTCAATAATGGTATTAGTGCTTCGATTTCTTATGACATAAATTTTCTGCATAAATTTGATATTAATCTGATTTTAATTATTTAGATTAGATTTAAATAATTAATTTAAAATCTGAGTAGTATAGTAATCTGATTGGATAGATTCTCATAGCCATCCGATCATAGGAGAAATCAAGATTTCACAATCCTATTTACCTATTCGATGGGATCTCCTATGGCGTGTAAGGGTACTGCGTGGGCTTTTATGATGATGAATAATGAAAAATTTTAAACTTTATTTAGATATGAAATAATATATTTAGATATAAATTAGGATTTTGATCATTGGATGATTGTTTGTAAAATATTTATAAATTAAAACTATTTTAAACATCGAACCCAACCCATGTCAGTCCAAAACTTAATTAAGAATTAAGTGATCTAGATTTGAGAATCAAAGATCTAAGGCATCAATTTCATAATTCATGAGTTAATGGATTAGCTCGAGTCAAGTCCATTTAACTGGGTTAGACCTAAGGCTAGAAATTATTGATAATGGATCATGTTAATAATTGATCAAATCTAATTAAGAGTTAATTCTGATTTTGTCAATTTTTCTCTTGATCAATTTTCAATAGTTGTAGTTCGTTAAATCCATATCTTTGATTAGACCAAGATGGACCTTGATTGTAGCTCCATGGTCGAACCCAATCTATAAGTCGATTAAATTGAAACTGGTTAATCAGTTGGTGTCTAAGGTAAGTTTGACAGTCTTGATCGGTGGTCACTAATTAGGAGCTACTCGCATAGATTGAGTCTATGACAAGTTAATAGCATATTCTTCCTCCGATCTCACTTATCTGACCAACATGGTCAATCATGTTTTGATTAGATCACTTAATGATTGGGCTTGATCCATGCTAACTAGAAAATCAGTATGACTGATTTAGGTGCCCTTAGTCCAACTTGTTTTGAGTCTTCTTCATGACTTGGTGAAGTCAGTGGAAGGATTTATGACTCGTTGGTGGACCAAATTAAACTTAATCTCTTTAATCTGACTTGGTGAAGTCAGTGAAAGGATTAAGAATAACTGATCATCTTTTCTCATCTATCAACTTAATTAATTAAATCTTCTAAAATTATTAGGTTTCTAAAAATGAATTAGTTATGAAGATAACTAGATCATAGCCTCCCATTAAGTTGGGTGATAATGGGTCCAATAGTTGGATGATCATTGGATGGCCCCTAGATTTAGTGCTTGATGTATGTTGTAGTACACCAAAATTAATCCCACTCACTACTATGTAGATAGGGTGAATCAGAATCATATCTACAGGAATCTTAGTTGATTGTTTCAAAAATATAAAAGAAATAATGATAGATTGTAAGAAACTAAGAAAGAAGCATGAAAATTATAATAAAATTACTTTTCATTAATCAAATAAAGAAGCGTACATAAAGAAAGAAATAAAATTACGATACAATATAATTAAACCAAGTTGATCTTCTTGCTGCGTCCGATGGTGGATGTGTCTCCTTCAATCCTTCATCTTTTTCTGTGCAGACAGCGACAGGATGGCTGAAAGACTTGATCTAGAAACTCTAAGAAAGAAAGGTAGATGGAAGTGGGTATATAGAAGAGAAAGGATAGCGGTACTAGGATTAGGACCTCTTCTAGATTTGATGGGATGTGGAAAAGAGATCTGTGGAGGAATATGGTATTGTGCTAGGATTAGTACCTCTCTTAGACTTATGAAAAAGAGGAAGAGAGAGAGAGAAAGAGAGAAGCTTGAAGAGAACTTAAGATTGGCTTGATTGGAGAAGATGGAGGCCTTGGGGTTCTATTTATAAAATGGGGAGGCTAGGATTTTATGAAAAGAGAGGTGGGAGCATAAATAAGAACCTTTGGATCTTTATGAAGAGTGATCTTTTAATCTGAGCCTTTGAGATTTAAGTCGTGTTCACACTAGAATGGGAACTAGTTGCCTGGTTCACTCAAATCTGATCCGATTTAAGTCCAATTTGAATCGTATGAATCCAAACTCCCCATCACTTACAAAATAGACTAGAGAGCATCAAATTTCAATAAATAACATCAATTATTATAATATTTAGTGCGTCTAACGGTTTAAATTAAATATTTATCACACCCCCAATTTGAACTTTACTTGTCCTCGAGTAAATAGATACATTAATATTGTGCACCAAATTATCCTTGAATCGAAAGTTATCCTAGACATTCTTAACTGTAGTAGATATCCAGTTAGATCATTAAAGAGGTACTTCATTAGATTATCAATTTGACCCAATTAGTAATTGAGTATTAGCCATAAAATTTTAGAGATATTCTTTCATCGACTCTCCACTCCTCTTTAAATCCTCTAACTTAATGTGGGTTTGGTATAGTGTCTTTTGCAGTATATTCTTCTTATTCTTTTTCTTCTTTTTTTCTTTTTTTTTAGAAAATATTTATATGTACAGTCAGTGCAATGTCCTAACTCTTTAAGCTTTCTAATTGACTCTTGTAGCGAGTTTTAGATCAATGACTCTCAAACTAGTTGGCTTTAGAGTATTAAGTGTAAAACACCCCTCAAGCTTACTGACTCGAGTCAAAAAAGCTACTAGTTAAAACTGACTATACAATAGATTTCTTCACATTCTCACCTTTTGACGCGAACAACAACGCTTACTTAGACGAAGGAGCCCGGTTAGTGAGAAATGCTAAAAACTCTTTTTTTCAATCAATGATTAAGGTGAGCTTTTACATACTTTGACATTTTCACACATACCCGCATGAAGCAGATTCTTCATTGAGGTAGGTGAAAAAAAGATTCTAGAATTACTCCAAAATTTAGTCTGGTCTAAATTCTATAATTAATTGGATGTTCTTAATAATTTCTTTCTTGATATCCCTAAAATTATTTAGACCGTTAATCACTCATTGATTAGGGTATCTAGTTAATTTCAAATCGAGATAAAATTCAGATACATAAAACTAATTATTTCTGACCATACTCGAGAACTTAATTAAATTAGTTATTCTTTTCCCAACTTAATTTCTATTATCCCTAATAGAGGAAAGGAAAAAAAATGCAAAAGGAGGGATACCACTTGATTTGCTGTTGTTTGCAGGTTCTTTCATATTTTTCAAGGACCTTCATCTGATGTTGATGATGTTCTCCCTCAACTTAGCTAGTCATCCTTATTAGGTTCTTACAAATAAAAAAATCTGGATAACTAAAAAATAAAATATTGAGTTGCCTCCCAACAAGCATTAAGTTTAAGATCTTCAGCCAGACCAAGTCAAAATTCAATTATAGACTGGATCCTATAATTCAATTGAGTCAACTTGTTCGTCATATCTGATTTTATCCACATAATGTTTCAATCATTGGCCATTTACTTTAAAGGTGTTTCTTTGTTTAGGATCTTTGATTTCAATTGCTCCATGAGAGAATACCTGAGTTACGACATATGGTCCATCCCAACGGGAATGAAGTTTTTCAGAGAATAGTCGCAACCTCAAATTATAAAGCCACACACTTTTTAATTAGGTTCAAATATTTTTTATGAAATGTATTTATCATGATAAGCCTTAGTTCGAGCCTTATAAATTCATGAATTCTTGTATGCTTCGTTGCATAGCTCTTCTAATTCATTCAATTGTAGTCTCCTATTACTACCTATATTTTTTATGTCGAAATTGAATTGCTTTATGGCTTAAAATGCACGGTGTTCTAGTTCTATTGGTAGATACAGGCTTTTTAAAAATAAGTCGGTAAGGAGACATTCCTATCGGAGTTCTGTATACAATGCGGTAGGCCCATAATGCATCATCTAATCATCTAGACCAATCTTTCAATCAGGCCTAACCGTCTTCTCGAGAATTCGTTTGATCTCTCTATTGGAGATTTTCACTTCACTAGTTTGGGGGTGGTATGGTGTGGCAACTTTGTGAGTGATTCCATATTTCTTCATTAAACTTTCAAAGTACCTATTCGTGAAGTGTGCACCTCCATCACTAATAATGGCTCTTGGACAACCAAATAGACTTAAGATGTTCTGTTGGATGAATTTGATTACCACCTTGTGATCATTCATTCTGGTTGCCATAGCCTCAACCCATTTAAATATGTAATCTACCGCAACCAAAATATATTTGTATCCATAGGATGGAGGAAAGGGGCCCATAAAATTGATTCTCCAGATATCAAAAACTTTCACGACCAAGATAGGAGATAGGGGCATCATATTTTTTTAAAATATTCCCATCTGTTGACAGCGCAAGCACTGAAGACAAAATTTATGTGCATCCTTAAATAATGTCGGCTAGTAAAACCCACTTTGTAACCCTTTCACAACCGTTCTCTTTCCACTGAAATATCCCCCGCATGCATGAGAGTGACAAAAGGTAAGTATACTTTGATACTCACTCTTAGGGACATAATGTTGAATCACTTGATCAAGACAATGTTTGAA
Source organism: Elaeis oleifera (assembly GCA_000441515.1). Classification (NCBI taxonomy): domain Eukaryota; kingdom Viridiplantae; phylum Streptophyta; class Magnoliopsida; order Arecales; family Arecaceae; genus Elaeis; species Elaeis oleifera. The sequence continues at coordinate 51,117 of KE508752.1, read as the reverse complement.
CAATTTGAGTTCCTCCCAATAATAATGTTTGACTTATGAGAAGAATTGATCATTCTCCTATTTTGTCCAATGGAGAGGAACTTACCCTGTTGCCAAATAGTTAATGATATGGGCAAACCATGGGATTTGGTCAGAGGAGGTTGCAAAAAGTTGTTCATCAGAAAATTTCTTCTGGACCTCATCTGTACCCATCGTATAGTCAACTAAGATTCTAGAAATATGATCAACGATCACATTATCGAAATCCTTCTTGTCTCAGATTTTTAGATCAAATTCTTGAAGCAGAAGGATCCATCTGATCAATCGCAGTTTAGTATCTTTCTTTGAGAACAGATATTTCAGAGCCGCGTGATCAGAATACACTAGAACCTTAGATCCTAATAGATATGAACGAAATTTATCAAGGGCGAATACTGATCGCTATCGTAGGCAGTCAAGAATAAAAACTAACTCAAACTATATAGATAGGGTGAGTAGGGATCATTTTCATGGGGATCTAGGATGATTATCTTTTCTTTTAAGAAGAAATAAAAGAGAATTGATTGTAGAAGGATTAACAAGAATAGAATAGACAAAAAAATCAAAAGTATAAATTAAATATGAAAGAAAATAATTCAGAGAAATAACCTAGAAATTCTGAATTCACCATGCAAAGAGATTTATTTCTTCTTTTTTTATATTATAATATTTAATTCTTATAATTATGGTATTAGTATAGTTTATCTCTAAGGGATATGAACTGTATCAGTAGATCACAGCTCATCCTATTGGAGTATAAACTATCTAAATTTAATTACAAAATCTAAGATTCAATCTAATATACTACGATCTATCTCTCCAAAGTACGTACCGTATTCAGGGATCATGGCACGTCAATAGAGGGTATAGGTCGTGTAGACTGGATCAATACCTCAAAAAAAATAAAAGATATAAAATAAAGTATAATTTATTACATAAAATTAAATATATAAAAAAATAAAACTTATTTACAGGCTTCATCATATTCCTAGATTGAAGGGATTTAGCCTCGCATCAAGCTCTCTAGCTTCATAATCTCCCAATAATTGATTCCTAAAGCTTCTTGATTTTTTTCTCTATTTTTTCTTTGCTTTTTCTCTGATTTTTCTCCTCCTTTGGATTATTCCTGGACCCTATTTATAGATGAATTTTTCATAATTTTTTGGTAGGAAAAGGAGTCCTAAAATCCTTAGAAAATGTATTAATCTCCTAGGAATATTTCTGACCGTCGGATCTGGATTGGACTGCTCAGATCAGCCCAAAAATCAGCCTTTACTCCTTATCAGGTCGGATTCGATTTTGACCGTTCGATCATGCTTCAGATAAGATCTGGGCCATCGATCAGTGCTTCTGATCTCCTATTCAAAGTCGGAAGCATCCTCAACCGTTGGATTGCGTGATGGATCGCTTCTGGACTGTCCGATCGCGTAAAAGAGTGCTCTTATAAATCGACAATGAATAGCAACCGTTGGATCTAAGTCGGATTGAATCTTAGCCATTGGATCATGCCCAGGATCTTTCTCTCACTGTGAACCGCGCTTGTGGACCGCATGAAGTTTTCTGTGGATCGTACTCTGATTCTGTGGACCGACCGACCGGTCCATCATGCACCGGAGGCTATTTTTAAGATTTTTTAGGTTATTTTGGCTCCATTTTTGCTTCGATTTTCACCTGAAAAATTATAAAAAATATGCATTAAATTTTTAAAAAGTTCTCTTCATTTTGATGCTTAAATTATTCAATTAAATTAACATCTTATTTTTATAAAATATCTAA